>JANHGB010011935.1:0-31529 GCA_026283785.1 Coracopsis vasa | reverse complement strand
TCCCTGTGAGGGTGCTGAGGCACTGGCACAGGTTGCCCAGAGAAGCTGTGGCTGCCCCATCCCTGGCAGTGTTCAAGACCAGGTTGGACAGGGCTTGGAGCAACTTGGTCTAGTGCGAGGTGTCCCTGCCCACGGCAGGGGGTTGGAACTGGATGAGCCTTAAGGTCCCTTCCAACACAAACCGTTCTGTGATTCTATGAATGGCTTTGCTGAGAAAAGTAGAAAAAAACTGGGCCTTCTTGGGTCTTGTTATCTTACAGGTTGCATGGATTTCTAAAACACCTCTGATAGGGTATTCATTCAGAACTGTCAAAAACTTTACAACACAAGTGGCTGGACTCAGCCACTCATTTGCAAACAGCTTTCTGAATCAGAAAATCAGTATCAAGAAACCCAGATCCCACACATAAAGACTTATATCCAGAGACACATAGTATCACAGCTGGGGGAACAGCACACAGCTGACTAAACTTTGCTGTGGAAAGTGATTTAAACAGGCAATTGAAAACCAGAGCTATGCACTGTTTCTTGATGTTAAGAGGCTTTATACGTCAATAAGCAGTATGGATGGGATAGGTTAGTATGTGCGTAAGTCTGAACAGACAGAAGACTGGCAAGAGCAACAAAGAGCAACCAACCATTCACATGGAAATGAGAGACATGGATACCTAGAGACTCATGCTTGTATCAACTTGGTCTTGTCACTATTAATTGAAGATTTTCTTCTATGCCAAAACTATTCTCTAAGTGGTTTGTTGCTGTATCACGTATTAAAAAATATGAATAAAAGGCCGGTTATTCCAAAGTACTTACCATTTGAATGCTTTATTACACAGAATTTAGCCACACTTTTATCTGTTATAAATGGGTTGTTTGAAGTGCATGCTAGTGTATTGCTGGCTTTCTGTCTGGAAAAAAAGAGGCCTTAATTTCCTCCATCAAGGGTGCTGTTCGAGACAGAAATCTATTTTCCAGACTTTGGTAATGCATATCACACCTCCAAAAGGCATTAATGGAGATAATTTGCTCAGGTTGTTACTTTGCATTCCTGCGGATAGCAGTCTGCACAGGGTGATCTAAGGAACTGCATTAACTGTGACCCCAATTATTTTGGAGGTAGCTACAAATACTTGCACATCCAAAAGCAACTCAATTTCCATCAAGAAACTACCTCACATGAATTAATGATTTTTTGGGTAACCAATTTTTATATTTAAAATATGAAGGAGCAAACTGTGATTTCTCCAAAATAAAATGTAAGGCATAATTCTGCAATATGATGAAAACAATTAGTACCTACACAACAGAATAATTTGCTCATCTCTCACAACCAAGCTTTATTTCATTAAGAAATACACACTTGTGCATGTTTTCCTCTCCCTCGGGCTTATTTTAGTTCTGGGAATCCAAGGATTTATTGTTTTTTTTACCTCCAAAAGATGCACTAAGAAAGAGTTTGAACAGCAGAGAAGAGCTGCGTACACATCCAAGTGTCTCTGTCCAGCCTGCATGCACTGGCTTTCTTACAGTGGCAAAACTAGGAAGCTGACATGAAGAACGTGTGTAACATTTGCTTACTTCTGAAAGATGAGCAGAGGGGGGGCATCAATCAGAACACAGAAATATTACGAGAATCTTCTTTATAGAAAAGTATTTTGTAACTGGTATCCAGAGCCAATAGCCATCTTCAGTAGTATGACAGATGCAGCACTTTACAACTATGGACACTGCGAAGAATTAAACTGACATCTGCTGTATGCTACAGGGCTCCGAAAGAATGGTTGAACCCATCCTATTAATGCTAAGTTTGTTTAAGTCCAGGTCAAGTAAATCAGGTAAATAGGCCTGACAGACTTCCTTCCCCACAAATCCTCAAGGACATTTTAAAGTGCTTGTTTGTGAAAAAATCCCATCAAAACTAGAATGAGAAGGTTGAAAAAGATGGCCTTCCTCTGGAGTCACTGAGGCATATGCAGAGACACAAAGCTAATCTACACTGCAATTACTGCTGTAAATAAGCAAGCTCCTGTAACAGAGGCAGCCAAACTACACCATCACAGAAGTCAGGTGCCTTCAGCAGTAAGTCCCCCATTTGCCTTTTTCTTTTACATAAATAAGTGCTTAGACCACACTGAGCTCTGTGCTGACACAGGTAAGTTGTTGCGTGTACCCCAGCCTGACTACTTGCAGGGCAGCTCATCTGCTGCTATGCTAAAACTGAAGTTGCAACCTCATGTAGCACAAAAGCAGGGCAAATGTGTGTATCAATCCAAACCCCACGCAGCTCATGGCTAATGCCTTGCCAGACTGGGTGTAAACAGGTTTCTTGCTGTTTTATTATGATTCCTCTGTAGCATTTTTGTCCTAAAGTAAGAGATGTGGAGCTGAAGGTAAGATGGCAGGATCAAAAGAAAACAGCATGTGTTTCTTCATACAATATATAGTTACACTGCAGAAATCCTGGTGCAGAATGCAGTGTGGGTACAAAAAGTGACTACACAAATGCCATCAGTATACTTAACTCTCAAACTGTTACCTGTAATTCTGTAAAGCATGATGAAGTATGACGGCCACTTAGGAGAAGTAAACAGGCATATAGACAACAAGATACTAAAAAAATATCAGAAGATATAGCGATTCTGGAGTGCAAATACACAAACCACAATCCAATCTAATGGTTTTATGGTTTTATTCCTGGGGGTTATACCCTTAACAAAGGAACACAAAAGCTCAGGTAGCTGACAGACTCCAAAGCCACATGAGACCATGGTGCCACACCACACTGATGCATTCAAGGCCAAGGGGGGCAAAAGAACTGAGGTTTTACAGGGTCACTCCATGATGAAACAGAAAATAAAAACTGTGATACCTGATAATGTTTAAATATCGCTATCTTTATGTGGTTTGGTCTGGGGAAAAAAAGCCCTGAAGGAGAATCAAGGCTACAGCTCCTGTCTTTATGTAGTATGACTTTTACTTCCCTTAGGATGATGCATTCTTTCTCTGCCTTCTGTATTTCCGTAACTATGCAAAACTCACAGTGTTTGACACGCTGCTTATTTAAAGAAAAATATATTTTTAGCACCTTGAGCCATTTGGCCTTATCTATTTGTTTGGAACTTTCTCACTAGGGTAAGTGCCATGCACCAGATGGCACGATCAGGACCTTCCTAATTCATTCATATGGTTTAAGTAAAGTCTATCGTGTGCAATCCAGGTTATGAAATACTAGGCACCTTTAAATCTGCTGACAAGAGTGGCAATGGTAGCTATGCTCACAGAGTGTAAACCACAGGGATCTGTTTATTTTTCTTTTATCAGACCTTCTTCTCAGTCACATGAAACTTTGTAAAATGGCATTTTGAATGTAGCAGTAATGAGCCATGACAGAGCTCATACATTAGACTCATCCCTTAGGAGAAAGAAGTAATTGTCCTCTGGAATCTTACTAAAAAAGGACTGAAAGCACATTTAAAATCTTATCAAAACTCAACTTACCTAATTTACTGATGGCAAACATGAGCTTCCTTTTAAAACACTCTTACAAGATGCATTTTTGCTCTGCTAATGTTTCAAACTGAGTGAAAACTGACTGAACTCATTTAACACCTAGTATGATTTAAACTAACAGACTACCTCTGAGAAAGACATACTAGATCATTTTTGACTGTGAACACACCAACCTCCACATCATTTCCAGTAAGCTCACAGGACAGAAGCATTTGCCTTTTGTCCATTCAAATTTTTACATAGGCTAGAAATATTCTACTCATCTATCCATCCCCAAACCCCTCTTTGACAGCACCCAGCTGCACAGTAATACTTCTCCGTAACACCCTCTTGACCTTCAGAAAGTTGCTGATCAGACAGTTCTGAGTCAGAGGTGCTGCTTGTTTTCTGATAGCTCTCAGTGGGAATAAAAGAAAAAAAATACAATTGCTTTTTGGTCACATTTAATCATCCCCGGCATCCCCTGACATGGAATGCCATAGCTTGACTACACAACATATGAATGATTGCCCCCTTTTCCAAGTTTTGAGGCACAAAACTGCAAATTTCATGGGATATCTCCTTGTACTGAAAGAAACCACAACAAATTCCCCTTCACTCTGACACTTCTGATTTCTAAGAGATCTATCATCAACAGTCACATTTTCCAGCCTAGTCCATTTTTGTTTTGCCTTGTATAGAATGTGCCTCATGACTGATTATGTCACCTTTTGTTTTGAAGATGGAGGTATTCTACAACTTTATGCAATCTTGTTCTCAAATTTGTTGTCTATACCTTTCCTAATGAATCATGTCAACTACTTTTTCAACCACTATAGAGTTCTGATTTGACATTTTCTACTGTAACCCCAAGAACTCACTCCTAAATGGCAAGTCAGCTTAGAGCCCATTAATTTATTTGTAAAGTTCAGATTGCTTTTTTGTGCATCATCCACCTTCCCTCTCCATTAAATCTTATCTACGCTTATTATTTCACCAATCTTTTAAAATCCTTCTGAAATACTTCACTGTTAGTTGTTGATTAACTTCACAAGAATAAAAAACCTTAAAGATCATCTAGAGAACTCAGATTAACACTAACATGTTCTGTTAAAAGATCACTTTATCCCCTTCACTGCGAAAGTCAGATGCAGAGACACAAAGCGGCATGATGAAGATTTTACAGCATAGACAGCAAATGAGAAGTATGTGTTCATTCACAGTCAGTAAAGCCTTCAGCCAGGCCACCTCATCTTCAATGTATCAGCCTCCTAGCACCTACACAGTTGAGAATACTTTGGTGTTCTTGGATCATACAGAGCTGCCCACATATGAGCACACTGGGAATTAACAGGCATCACGGCTAACTCACCAATATCGTTAGGCATCTTGAACAAGTAAGAAATCGTGTTAGCATTCTGTTTCTGCATTTTTTAATGTGACAATTAAAACCCTATGTTGAATGGTGGGGGTAGGGAGAGAGGGAGAAGAATATAGAGAACAGAGAGGGTATTGTCCTGTTTGTGTTATCTGTCCCTTGGGATTCACGGAGATGAACAGTGCCAGCTGTGGGTTTTTCCTTTGCTGCTCTATTCAAAGCTAAACTGGGTATTTTCACACAGAAAACATCCACAGGCAGCATATGCTGTGCTAAATGTTCGGAGCATTCTGATCCCTAGATGTATATCCTGTCACTCCCAGGTACAAGCAACATCATTTAACACCTTCTGATGTTAGATAAGGTGATACACATGGCAATAAAGGTGACAGACTAAAATGAAACTAAGACAGTACAACTCTCCAAGCTTTACGTAGCACTGCATCTGGTGCCATGAAAAGCAAGTAAGTGCATTAACAAAAAGATTTCCCTCTTCAAAGGTTTACAAAATGGAAGTGCACTTTCCACATAGTTTCATCTTCCTTTCAGGTCCTAAAAATGATACTTCTCTAAAGAAATCTACTGTTGCAGAATGAAACTCACAGAGGCAGCTGAGTTGCATCTCATCCTCCTTACCAAAATGCTGAAAACCCCCTATACTAACCATCCCTTTCCAGTGAAGATGATTTGTGTCAAGGGGAGATTTCTAAGCCTTGGAATAAAACTGAGTAATGCAGCTCTTACTGAAAGGTTTAAAGGAAACCAAGCTACTTAAATATGGTTTGGGGTTCAGTGCAAATACTTCACATGGCTGAATATGCCGAAGATGCTTTATAGTTTAACCCTGTAAAAGCATCATTACTAAAAGACAAAGTAACAAAGCAACTAAATTAGACCTGTTACTTTGCTTTTTCTGTGTGCTCTGATTTCATATGCTACTTGCTCTTTAAAGTACTAGGTTTTAAGGTATGACTCTCTTCAGTCTATGCTCATAGCAAGGAAAAATGAACAACTGGTTGTCACTGTAAAATATATAACTTTAGGCACTGTTTTTTTAGCAGTGGTTATACTTCGTCTTTTTAAAAATCAGTGTATTTCTATCATGTCTGTGAGACATTTGATTAGAGACAGGTGGGAATGTTTCTTCTTTTACCAACTGTACTCCAAATTTTAGTTCATTTGTTTAACAACTATGATGGTGCAACCATCAACACAACCCTCTCTTCTGGACCCTTCTGCTTTCCCAGGAAATCCTGTTAAGCCACAGCCTTTGCAGAGGTGCAAGGAGTTGGATGGCTGGGCCGCACCAGGCGCTCAGGTTGGCTGGCAAAGGTGGGGAGAGGCACACAGAGATCAGGAAGTTAGGGTACTCCCTGATCATACCAGGAGGTCTTTTGGGATGACTGCTCATCCCCTGACAACCTGGAATGTGACTACTGTGCAGCTGGTGAAAGTGACACAGAATAAAGGCCAGGATGGAAATTCACTGATGACTAAAGCAAATCATCTTACAACCCTATGAACAGCAGTCCCAAGAGAGAGACCCTTTGAGCTCTCCTAGACCACAATGGGTTGCAATCAGGTATCTCTGAGAGGGACCCCTCTCAGAGCCCATAAACAATCAAGTTTGCAAAATAGGGGCATCTTTTATCTGGGCCATTACTTCTGCTCATTGACTCAACCCTTTGCTCACTGAGGAGTGCTGAGAAAGCTGACATGAGCGTTGTGTTATACTTTTCACTGCACCTAAGGGAAATTTTTAGCATACGCATGTGTATATATGTACACCTATGTTAGTGTTCATGTTTCAGCTTAGATATTTTAATGTAAGTGCCTGTGTGTTAGCTTCAATAATCAAGTGTTAGAAATCTTGTCATTCACTTTAAAACTGCAAACTGCTGCTAGATGACATTTGCAGTCCTTCAGATGACCACCGCTGACCAGGTTTGAGACTAAGTCTAAACTCAATAACACCTAGACTCCTCTCTGAGAAGGAGTTTAGAAAGCAAGGGGGTCCAATCTGAACCTCATGACTCAACAGGAGGGTCTCCCTTATCCTTTTCACCTTCAATCTCTCTATCTCAACTTCTTCGTTCCACTGGACATAAACCACTGACCAAGTCTGAGACTAGAACTAGATTCAGCTGCATCTAGGCTCTGTGAGGAGTTTAGAAAGCACAGGGGTCTATTCTGAGCCTCTTGACTCACCGGAAGGGTCTCCTTTATTACTTTATAACTCTGGTTTCTATACACATAATTTCAGTCCAATCCTATACAAATCACTTTAACTCAATTCTGTAGAAACCATTGCCAATTCTGACACAATTTCCTTTTGTGTGTACTGCCATCAAATTCTGTTGAATCCCACTTTTATATATTTCTATTAAAATCACTTTTGCTAATATCTCTGCCAGTGATTCTTTGAGCAACCCTAACCACTCAGTTTCACAGCAGTGTGACCAAACCTGAGCAAAACAGACCTTTCGTCCATGTCCTATTAAGTATTGTATTGAAGAAAAAAAGTCAAAGTGCTTTCACAGAGAAAGGTGGAGAGTTGTCATAACTACTGAAAACACAGTAGCTTGTAAGTAGAAAGTGAACTCAGGGAAGGAGACTCTGTAAATATATTTGTTTTATGAAAATGCAAAGTAATGAAGCTAAGCTTCATGGATGCACAAACATCTATAGCTAATTTCTCAATTTAACACTATATTCTTGAATAAAACTAACACAGCTCGACTATTTGCCATGTCACCTTCCAGATGCTACTTGAATTTATTCCTGATACAAAGGTACTGCCTTCAGCGAAGGTGAACATTCATTTGGGACCTTATCTTTAATAGTCTGATGCAGATTCCAGATACTGTTCCTTACTTTTCTTTAAATCTTTAAATGAAGGAATGTCAACCTATATCATCAGAATTTCTATTCATTTAATAGATAAAAAAACAGTTTCAATATATACAAAAACATTGTTCACAAGCTTCCTTCCAGTATACACTGAAAACTACCTATGGAACACTAAAAGATACAAAAGAGAGGTATCTTAAAAACTTGTGAACAGGATCTGTAGGGCAGATATACATGGGAGGGCAGTATATGCTCCTGAAATGCAACTGTACACATATTTGCATGGTCTAATTTAAGAGGACAGCCATAGCCTAAGAGCCATCTGATCCAGAAAAGCAAGGAAAAAGCAACAACAAAAAGCTGCTCCAGTTATAAGATCAAAGAAACAGAACCTGAGAGCTTTCTGCCTTCCTTACACTTCCTACAACACATCCATTTGGTTTTCCCTTCACATTCAACTGCTTAATACAATTTAAAGCAGATAAAAAGTATCACTAAATAAAATAATTTCACTTACAGAGAAAGTAGAGTAGTAGTAGAGTATAGCAGTAGCCTTACGAGACTGTTTTCTTCCTGCATGAGTAACTAATCACAAATATCCCAGGCTGGTGGTGGTTTAGAGTTCCTAGTGCTGTGATCCATGTCCTGACTAATTCAATCATGTACTACTGCTTTACTTTAAAACATGGATACCTAGTAATATATTGAGCAACTGTTACTGAAATTCAGACTTCAGAGAAATTAAACAAACTCTTTGTGATCATCTCCGCAAATCTGACCTCCTGCCATGCAGCTTTGACTGAAGCAGCCCAACAGCAGGGCTCAGCAGGGCACTCTGTCCATTCCATTACAGGTTGGAGTTCCCCTTCTGGTACTTTATCTGTTCCAAATTTGGGATGCTGAGAAGCTGATGAATAGAATGACCCTGAAACTACAACGACTGCGCTGGGTGAAAGTGGACAGTCCAAAGCACAAACACACACACTGATGAAAAACAACAACCCTTTTGCCCCATCGCTTGCCAAAAGAAAGAAGGCATGGAGATTCCACATGATCCTTCCCTGAATTCATGGAAGTTTATGAGAGGCAGGACACTGACAACCAAAACAACATTCTCTTTATATCATGAACAGATTTTGCTTTAGTCCTGTAGGTTGTATTTCTAAGACTTTTTGCTACATGAGAAGAACCATCAGTTCTTTGAGGGGTCTCCATGTACTCCTGGTTTTAGTGCATGGCAAATGGTGAGCAGGGGGTGGAGAATACCAAACTGCCTATGTCCATTCATGCAGCTGACACAAGTGCAAATCGTGATGCCAAATGTCACAGCTTTTTTGTGGAAGTATAGTTGAGATCCTAGAAAAAATTCACAGGTTCCTGGTAGCAGAATGCATCTAACACTGGCTGTGAAAGCAGCTTTGAGATTATAGGCATTACTGGAAAATAAATGTTGCTGTGCTGATAAACATGACTCTTTTCAGAACAAGATCTAATTTCAAAGGCTTTTGATGCTACTGCTTGACATTTAGACTTTTCCCCACAAGAGACAAGTAGTTGAAATGATTTCCATATGTTTTATGTCTATTCAGAAGAAAGGCTAAGAAAATATTAGACCAATGTCCCAGCTGAGGTCTAACCAGTCAACAGACTTGCATTAACCCCTTCACAAAACCTTTTAATAACTAGGACTAAAAGCTATCTTTTGCATGGCTAACCTTTGATAAGGCAGGAGAGATATGACAAGCACCTTTACTGACAATACATTCTCAATGATTTCAAAATAAGTAGATACTCTGGAACAGTCTGATAAGGGCCTGAAGCGTGGTTTATGTCATTGTTAGTTACCCACAGGGAGAAACTTTTTCACATATGGCCACAGCTCAGCCAAGCTCATCGTTTCCTGGAGTTTCATATAGTATCTTCTGCTTTTTCAAAGGAGGAAAATGCCTTGAATTTAAACAGTCTAGTGTCAGAACACAAAGATGGCTTGACAAGAAACATGAACATAATCAAATATAATGTACAGGAAAATTTAAATTAATCAAAACCAAATTAGGCAGGTAGTGTTGGTTTTGTGCTGGCACAGAGTTAATTTTCTTCACAGTAGTTAGTATAGGGCTGCATTTTGGATTTGTGCTGGAAACAGTGCTGGAAACAGTGAAAACATCCCATAACACAGGGAGGCTTTTGCCATTGCTGAGCAGTGCTTACACAGAGTCAAGGCCTTTTCTGCTTCTCATCCCACCCCACCAGTGAGTAGGTGCACAAGGAGTTGGGAGGGTACAGCTGATCCCAACTGACCCAAGGGATATCCCAGATCATAGGACATCATGCTCAGCATGTAGAGCTGGGAAAGAAGACTGAAGAGGGGGATGTTCAGAGTGATGGCGTTTTGTCTTCCCAAGTAACTTGTTATGTGTGATGGAGCCCTGCTCTATCACCCAGCTGGATACCTGCCTGATCATGGCAAGTGGTGAATGAATTCCTTATTTTGCTTTGCTTGTGTGAGTGGCTTTTGCTTTACCTTTAAACTGTCTTTTATCTTGACCTACAAGTTTTCTCACTTTTACTTTTCTGATTCTCTCCCCCATCCTGTTGCAGGGAGTGAGCAAATGGCTGCATGGTGTCTAGTTGCCAGCTGGGGTTAATCCATGACATACACTTCCTTTTATTAATCAAATATGTTTTCATTTTCTTGGGCTATCCTCTGCAGTATTTGGATGTAAGTTATGATGCTAATGCTTTGCATCTCCTTTTGCAGCCCCAGCTTCTGAGAGGCATAGGGGACAGGAGAAAAGCAAACACTTCAGGCCCACTGTTGTGAAAAAGGTTCTGTCATTTTAGGCAACCCACACTGACATAAGTTCCTATCAAAAAACTGCAGAGCCCACTCAGCAAAGAGCAATGATTAACCTAGTATTTCAGAGCTCTGCACCTCCAAATTCTGAATAACAGCTAACACTGACAACAGTTTGTGAACTCCTGGTAACTAGTAATTTCCTGCTTTGGATGTCAATGTTATCCATTTTCAAGAGAATTAACTGCAAAAGGGAAAACAAAACAAAAGAACAAAAAAAAGAGGAGCTAATGCTCTTGAGAGAACACAAAAAAGGGAGGAGAATGAAGCTCACAAAGAAATTAAGAACAGAAAGCAAAATACAAGCTTGAAAAGAGTACCAGAAGGTGAGCACTTTAGTAGTTGCAGGACCCTTTCTTATTTTTAATCTGCTGGATGTTACACTGGAGTTTTTCTCTCTTACTTTGTTAAAAAGTTCAGCCCTCATCCATCTTCTCTGCACTATTTAATATTGTGAAATTAAACCTTCTCATCAGCAGCATTACCACTTTTTTTATTTAATCACTTATTTTCTTTAGTGCCAGAAGAACTCCCCTTGATATAGTTTACTAGGACTACAGACTAGTTTTGGCCCATGCTGATTCAGCAAGAAATCAATAGTTTAATGCATTTGCAAGTCAATGGATCACTTTATTAGCTGCCTTCTAAAAATTAAATGATAACTAATTCACTTTCCCAGGGCAATTTTTTATTTCCTCCACAAATCCCAGCTCTTTGTTCCAGATGTATTTCCTATGATGTAGCTATTGCTCATCTACTGGAGACATAAATGTCAGGTCATGCAAGCATGGTTGTTCCTTGTGTGCCTAATTAAATAGCCCAAGCAGGCAGGTCTAGGGATTTCAACAGACCTATACTTACATGTATCAGGGCTATTACAGGAGGATGATCGATTTAGGAGCAGCTCTGCAATAATTTAGAAAACCAGTGTTATTTGTCTGACTATTGAGAACTATATGAAGTGTGGAACTGCATGGGTTAATGCAAAAGAAAGCTGTCAAAGGAAAAGACAGGAAAAAATTAAATGGCCAAAGCCTCTTCTCACCAAAAATTTGAGCGCTGTTAAGGAATACCAGAATTATTAGCTTTGATGATCTTGCCTTCTGTCCAGTTGACCTTTAAAGTAACTTTTGCACAGAACATGAAAAGCCCATGAACACAGGCAAACAAACATAAGCTACTGGCAGGATGAAATGGGATAGGTCTCTGAAAACAGAGGCAGTTCCCTTCACCCTGAGGGAAAGCCACATCTCTGTGGGGATATGAGTTTAGGTAAACAGAGCAGCATGAGCACTAGTAGAGATACATTCATGTACCATGCTTGCTTTTTGGATTTGGTTTGGTTTTTTCAAGTCTTCCTTTTCTGCAGAATTTTTCATCTTAGTGAAAAAAGCAATAGTGTCATTTCATGACCCACTAGGCTTTCACTCTCAAGAAAAAGCTGCAGGAACCCAAATTCTATCAGATCTGTTACAGGGTACTGTAGCCAAGCTAGGAATTGGAAAGTCAAACTCTCCAACTCTCTTACCAGTAAAAATGAAAGTATGAAGATGGATACCTAGAGGTATACACTCAGAAAGAGGATAACTGCACTGTTCAGCTCTCATTCTGACATTGATCTAATAAGATCCTTAATGTGAAACTTTCAGCAGTTCATTAACAGATGATTTTTAGAATAAACAGCATCTTACATTTATAGTAATTTATTGTCTAAGCAATCCTATTCTAGGGAATATGAACTCCTAAAGCATAGTGGGGAAACGAACTGACTTTCAGTAGCAGCAATATTCCAGACTAAGGCATAAGCAGAGAGTTTAGTTCCTCCTTCTATGGCACTCTTGTCAATCCAAAAATACCAACCTAACGTATTTTTTAGCCTCACTTCTGGGAAGTGTCATCCTTGTATTTGATCTTTTGTGGGCATCTGCATTCCTTTTTGCCAGAACACTGTGTATTCCTGGGAAGAATATACTGGACAGAGAAACTGGCTATATTTTAAACTAAGGAAAACAAAGGAACTGGAAATAGGAAATTTAAATTTATTAAGATTACCCCTCAACAAAACACTGCTTTTTGCAAGGGAAACATTCTTCCCATGTCCAAAACCTCAAGCTCCCTTCTTATTCTAATTACTCATCTGCCTTAATGTTACAGGACTTCTGTGACACATGATGGTACAGCACAGAAGTGACTTCTGGGGTAGTCAGAAGTGTCTAGAATTTACTAGGGAAAGAGACGCAACTGTAGGTGTAATTCAGCCATTAAGGAATGTAATTAGCCATTTTATGATTCATCAGTGTTGGTCCATGTGTTTTGAAGAACAATAAAAAATAGACAGAAGGAGAAACAACTCCATTAAGTTTCTAAGCAATACCTGTATTTTCCAATACAGTTTTCCACAAGGTATATCAGGATAGTAAAGTCAGTAAAAACTCTGTTAGTGCCAAAGTGGTCTGGTGTAGTTAAATCTTTTGCGGATCTTTCCTAAGTGAAGCTATAGCATGTTCTCAGGAGAAGTGAAGAAAACCAGACTGGACTGAAACGTACTTCTACATAAAGGCAGAGAGAGAAGGGCATGAAGTAGAATTAAGCACAAAATACATGTTAAAGGAAACAGTGGGGAGAAAAATAAAAACAACCACAAAACGAGAGACGAGAGATGTTAATTTAGCACATCTGGTGATAAGACTGTTTGCAAGCATTTGTTAAACGTCTTTATCTATCTTTTTTTTCTCACAGGCTGATTCTCTTGCAGCTTTCTCTGTTTGTCACGAAAAATGTGCAGACTCTGAATTCTAGCCCATCATCAGCATCAGTCCTTTCAACCCATGCACTGCAGTGCAATTTACAAATTCAGTGAGGCAATGTGTGCATGGGGGATGCTTACCTGAAAGTGAAGCTTTTTTGCTTTCATCCAAAAAAAGGAGAATTGTTCAGTAACACATTTTACATTTTAAACTTAATTTGTATTGACATTATGACACCTGCCTTAAAATTGCTGTCTTCAGGATTATAAGTACAAACATCCTGCCCCTTTTAAAAGAAAAAGATGCTGACAGTTCAGTGTGGATCTAAATTTTAGTGCCAGCAGTAATATGCTATCAGTATGTACCCAACCAATGCCTGGGAACTTTACGTTTCCATTTAGCTTTCTTAGAGATGAGAACACATGATAAACCTATCAGAGCTACCATCCCTTAGCCTCGCCTGGCAGCCTGGGTGATACAGCCTGCTTTACATTGAGACAGAAGACAAATTAGAGTGCACTGTGCACAGGCTTCATGCTCTCTTTGTGCAATAGAAGTCATTCATCTCTTCACACTGATTGAGAGATAGTGGGTAGTCTGCTGGGAAAGAGGGAAATAGGATGGAGTCCAAAATTAGGGGAAGAGAAAAAAAGAAGAGGGAGAACAGTAGGAAGAATGCTGCCTAAGGAATTCAGGGTCTCATAACCAACCGTAAGTAAAAAAGCATGATAATGTGTAGAGACAAGATACAAGGTAAGGGCGCGTTCTCAAAAATACATTTCTGTTATTTAAGAAATTAATGTGCTTCTAGAATCAAATTAACCCAGAGAAGGCAGGGAAAGAATTTACAAGATGCAGGTATATAAAGCATACATTATCCAGCACACATCCAGATTCAGACTTAAGTGGGAACAAGATGTTTGAATTGCTTGAAAAAGGAGTCCTTCCACTGACAAATGAGTAAGTGCATGACACCATACATAACCAGCTGTCTGTAATACTCTGAATGAGTTAAATTAAGGAAAAAAATCAAAAGAAATGAAAATTTATTACATTTGTAGTCTTAAAAAAGGCAAGACAGTTTTTGCTAAGTTTCAATGCCTTTTGCTTAAGGGAACTCCCTTGATGACAAACGTACAAGATGTGTGGGTTCTGGGACACTTACTGGTTCAGTGCCCCTTAACTGCCTTTTGGTTATATATCTCCTGTAGAAAGGCAGTAGAGACAGTGGTGTGGCTATGAAGTCAGAAAGCAAAGTCCTGAAGGTACCCTGGACATTAAGCTGTGATTTCACTGGACATTATGAATACCTACTTACTTACAGCTTTGGATTAACTTTTCTACACCCAAAAATTACTTGGCTACTTTGTCCATCAATATTTCACATGTGCACAGAGTAATGGTACTAGTGTCTGTGGAGTTCATTATCTTTCATATATCACAAGTTATTTTTCATCAGTTTTCCTTCAGCTTCCAAGACAGATTGAAAAACAGACTGTTTAAGAACCAGAGTGATTTTTATCATTTGGCTTTCAACTCCTATTTTTCAAAAAAATACATGAAAATACATAGCATGGAATAAAAGAATAAATACAAGCTGGCCCTCTAATCACTCTCTCACAAAATATATTGTCTTGGCATTAACATGAAGTTTGAGGAAGTAAGTGGTGTGTATCCTTGCAATCACACTGTTCCTGCAAAGACAGAATTTGCCCCTACTGTGTAATGGACCTGGTAAAACAATACATTAAAAAAATAATCATTGATTTCCATGGCATTTATTCTGTTTTGTAATCTACACAGTGTTCTGATCACAGAGCAAAGCACTTTTCTGTAATGCTTTAATCAGCTTAATGCTGTTTCTATTATAACGCAAGAGTGAACATTTTAAGACTCTGAGTTTCCATATAATTCAAGGTGGTATTTAAAGTATGACCCACTTCTTTTCTTCCCCTAAATACCATTTCTTCATCTATCTCCAGCACTCACATTTTGGCAATGATTCTATGACATTTGACATCAGTATATCAACAAAGCCCAGCTGTGAAACAGTGGTGCATCCCTTCACCGCCTCTAAGGTTAAATCTGGTTGGTACAGATACACACAATACAGCATATTTGAAGTCTTTCATGCCAGCAACTACCACCTCTCAATTTGCAGAGAAGATTTTGAGATATGAAAATCTATGACTCCATGATATGAAAACCCTTAGAAGAAAAAGAAGTTTTGTTTTTCTTAATGTGTACCTGTTTTAATGGGTTGCAAAATTACGAGCATGAAATATTGAAGTACATTCGTTTTCCTTCCTTTCTATACAACTGCTACTTAGGGGACAGAAGGAACTCGCAGGAAGTTACAAAATAACTACTGTTTCATTCTTCTTGACTTAAAAAATAAGCCTCGCCTCAATTTAAAAAAACAAATTCTCCTTGTCCATTAGTAAAACAAAAAGTCATTGTGTTATGTTTACCTAAAATGATTTCATTCTTGAACACAGTACCATCTTTATATTATTAGATATTTTATTAATACAAATCTCTTTCTGTAATCTCTGTAAGTTAACTGCTTGTCAAAAACATATTAATAAGCAGGAAGACTTAGTCATATTACTCTTTCAAGAGTATTCATTTCAACGCATCTTCAAAGGATATTTCTTTATCCCTTGTGCATAAAATAATTAATTCGTAATAACACTGGTATCATTAACAATAACTGAAAATTTGATTTGCATTGTGTCATTCTATTATAAATCCAAACTTTAAAGAAGTCTCTCTGATTTAATTTATTAAAGTGGAACCCTAAGTAATTTATCAGAAAATACATATGCATTCCTTGGGGAAAACAATTAGCAAATTGTTCATAAAAATGATATAACTCTCGAACTTATTTATTAGAGGAAATTATTTCTGAATTTCATCAGTCATTCATTTTCAATTTACAAGTGAAATTATGTTAGCAATTAAAAGTTCATTCTGGTTTAGTTTGTCCCTGTTATCAGGTTGTTATTGTAACTACCTCATGTAACACAAACTGGAAATCACATGATGGATTTTTATACTACAGATGTAATGCATATATAATTTGCAGTTCATGATGTCTGGAAAGCATATAAACCTTCCAAAATGGGACAAAACCTTAAATGCCTTTATATATCTAACGATCTATTTGAAATGGCATATTTGTTCATAAAACTTCCTTTTTTCACACAGTTTTGCTTTTACAACAGCTCAAATTTCAAAATTGACAAATGAACATAAACCACTTTCAGTAACTATGCAATCACTGGGGCTTAAAATGAGCTTTCTGTAATTATTTCTAGTAATAAAGAACTAGGACTTGAATATTCAAGGAAAAGTAATATGAAAGTAGTGAAAATGAAAAATGTAAAGTTGTCCACTGTAATTTTTTAATTAGTCACCCCCAAATCAGTACTTTTAATCTGATTTTATAGGTAGCTGAACTGAACAGCAGATATTAACTGGCGCGCTAAGTCACATACAGATGCTGGAATGTGTTGAACCCTCTCCAAATCACCAGCTTTATTTCCCCCAGAGTAGACTTTTAGGAGGATAAAAGAGAAATACACTTTTATCTTGCAATCTGTAATTTAGGCTAGAAAACAAGTTATTGAAAAAGTCAAATACACACTTCTATCAACTAAGATAAAATAGACAATTATTCACCAGAGATGATAAATACAAAATGATATCACTATGTTAAAGAGGAATTTTAAAGAAATTTGAATTTCAGAGATGAAATGTAGTAATTAAAAAATTATAAATAGTGCTGCAACATAATACAACATAGAATAGCAGGGTGCACTCGGTGAAGAACAAGAGCTTTGACTGAAGCACAAATACAAAACATCACCATGAAGTTCATGCAGATTAAAGCATTCACCTCAGCTTGTTACTGATGGGCCTGATGATATGAGGCAGAAAAAGGGAATGAGATATACCCAAGCATTGTTTTAAGAAATATTTTATACATTTAAACTAGCTATTTTTTATTCATTATATGTTTTTATTGTAAACCCTACACATACAATAATCTAATTTCTAATTAATTTTATTTTAAAATTATCCAGGCACTTTGAAGAAAATTCCTCTTTTGCTTTCATGACAAGCAAAGTATTTTTGAAACTGCCTTGGACTTATGATACAAGCAAAACATTGCTATTTATTTCACTAAGCAAGGACATCTTACATATAGCTTGCAAGCTTCTGAGATGCTGAAAGTTAATGAAACTGCAGATCAATAGGATCAGAAAAGTGAGTCACAGTCGTCGCAATTCTGTAGAGCAGTAAACTCTAAGGCTGTTTCTGAAACTGCTAATAATCAGATTCTTCCTGCCCTTGCATTTTCTAAAAGCAGCTAAGCAGAAAATGGAGTGAGCTGGGTAAATGACACTAGTTTTGGAGCAGATTAATGAAAAATGATGGTTAAGGAAAAATATTCTGTATATTGCACTCCAAAATTTTTAAAAAAAAGATAGTGGATAAAACCAAATTTTCTTAAGATCACCCTGAATGTTGTGGAAAAGATGAATTTTTTTTTGCAGCTCAGCAAAATCTGGGTTAGAACTGAGAGCCAAGCAGAGTCCTTACACATTCGTTCTTGGTTGGGGAAACAAATGTAATGGGAAAATGTAAAGATCAGGCTGGTTGCCTGGCTGTAATGATGTACTAAGAATACATTTATTAGTCAAAGTCTTTCTTAAATACAGCCATGTAAGGAATGCAGTGGAGTCCACAGTAACTCCAAGTACATTTCTAATAGCAGTATTATAGTATACACAACACTTTCAAAAGGTATAATAAGAGATTAATGTTTTAATATCAAAAGATATTAAAATAATGGGAAATTTCCTCAACAATTAATGAAAATTCTACTGAAAACTGCCATGGTGACCCTTGGCTTCAGTACTTTTCTACTCTTCTCACAAATGTGGGAGTTGAAAATCTTTCTTCAATTTTAAATTACAAAGTCATTTCAGATCTCAGTATATTGATTATATAAAGTATGTACACAAACCAAGTCAATTCTTGGGGGACAGGTCTCAGCTACGGTGCCTGAACATAACTGAAAAGCTTCCATGGGAAGCTCCAAAGACTTTATATAGGGCATAATCTAGTTCTAATGTAAGTATTTGCCTATCACAGGTCCAAACATGGAACAGAGACAGCAACAAAAAAACCTTCAGATTTCACATGCCTGTATGACATTCAGAAATTATTTCTATAGGTAAATTGCACCAACTATGGACTTTGCACCTTCATTTGAGCACTAAAAACAATGAATTACTTGAAGAAAGTGTTTAGGCTTCTTCATAAAATTAACTAGTTCTGTTGAACACGTTGTTAACATGCGTACATGTATACACACATGGTTGTGTCATTTTGTAGACCCATCCCAGTAGTTAATTACACATTTCAAAGGCAGAAACACAAATCACTGCTTTTATGCAGCAAAATACAGCCATCGACCCAAGTGAGAATACCACTTAGCAAATGATAGGTGGATATGATGCTGTGATACTTTTACATTTCTGGGCACTAGCATGAGATATGATTAGAATCTTGTTGCTAATATTTGTAGGATTCCTGAAAAGATCACTCACTGCATTTATAAAGACTTTTCTTATTTTACTTTTGTTGAGATCATAAACATAATAAAATTTGTTTAAAAATGAAATAGGAATATATAGCTGACAAAAAGAGCTCTACCATTCTCAAAAAATATTTAAGATCCATTTATTATTGCATTTGCATAATTCCTTGGTGACCTTTCTTCAACATGCATCAAGCTTTGCAGCATCCCATCTCTTTGTGCTCTTTCAAGCTTCTTTATCATGTACCTACAGAATAACTGTGAATCACTAACAGCATAAGCACTGTTTACTCGCACCATGATCTTTAAGACATTCAAACAACAGAAGGTGGCAAACTTTCCCTCCCACTCTTGTTTCTATTCTAATGTTCAACAAAAAGCTTTCAACTTACTGAATCAAAAATTTAATGATGATTAAAAAAACTACAAGCAAGTACAGAGAATGTGTTGGGAAGCCTGGTCAGTAAGAATGATGAAAACTAAGCAAGTGCACGGAGGAGATAAAGCATTGTCAAGCATCATTAAACCTAGCTTCTTTTAAAGACCTCATCTACTTGGAATAAGATTCACAAGGATATATCCTTCATGCTATCTAGGGAATACTTTTGTCATCATAGATTAAAGCAAAATTCTTCCTACACAAACACAAAACCATCCTACACACTTCTGTTCTACACCACTATCTGGCTTGCTCTTATTGATAAATAAAAGTTTGTTTACTGAAGGATTTTCAGTCCTTGTGTATTACTACACAAGTGACTGTGTTGTTTTTACTACATAAACTACACACTACACAAATGACACAGTGTCTAATCTCATTTGGATTTGCTGGACAAGATCAAGGTGATAAGCATGCAGGTCTCAGTCCAGAAGCAGAATGTCTGTAAAATCCCTTCTTGGGATCATTCAAGTTATGCATACACTTCCTATCATGGGTGATGAACTCAAAGAGGCTGTGTCTTTTATTGCTATAGCAACAAATCTACTTCCACTTTTCTCCAGCTGACAATATAACCTTGATCCCTCAAAAGCATCCTATTACTTCCCTTCCTTCATAAACACCAGATTTTTTAACAGTTCTACAGTAAGTGTTTATGCTAATTGTCCAAGACAGAAAAATTCATAGAATCACAGAATAGTTTGGGTTGGAAGGGACATTAAAGATCGCCTAGTTCCAACCCTCCTGTCATGGGCACACACATACACCTTCCACTAGATCAGGTTGCCCAAGGTACCATCCAACTTGTCCTTGAACACAGCCAGGGATGGGGAAGCCACAGATTGCTTTTAGGAAAATAAAAAAAAGGTAAAAAAAAAAGGTATTGTGGCCATCCAGTAAGTAAGTAATGACAGTATCTTTGGCAGGACTTAATAACCCCAAATGGTCTAGCAGTTTGCTGGTTTCCCTCCTAAAAGAGATCAGCAATTTTAAATATTCAGTACTGTGCTACTAAAACTTTGTCCACCCCAAATTAAACATAAAGTAAATATACTTTGACACTGACAAGGTAATTTAAGGGTTATCCTGTTTGTTTGGTTTTTCTCCCTCCTGTTATACGTTTATGACTTATTAAATCAGATTTCCAAAGTTACTGATGTTTACAGTTATTACAGATAGGTAGATTTTCTGAAATATGCTATGTGACTACCATCAGAATCAATGGCAGGTAGGCATCTGCTTGTTTACAATATTAGCACTTGCTCATTTACATACTTAAAACATTGAAATGCAATTGAAAATTTGTCTCACGTATAGAGGGTATTGGGAGGAAAAGGAGAGGCTGAGGTACGTCACAGTAATTTAAAGAGGAAAGTCACAGATACTTTAATACCTATGGAAAATCCTTTGAGAAGCACAGTAAGTCACTCCCCCAAACAAAAAAGCCTCTGAAAGCAATATAACCTATTGATGGCACCAAAAATTTACCTTTCCTCTCCCTCCTGCTCCGTAGGTGTGTTGAATTGTGGATGTGGACAATAACCACATTCATAAAAGTAGAAGCAGAGCCAGGATACCCTTGAAAAGCAGGTTAAGTTGGCAGAAGTGCTACTCATGTATATTAATTAGTATTCTCTGCTACTTACGAGTATGATTATTTTCACACACTGGGAAAGCATATGTCTTCATTTTTCAGAACAGAATTCAACACACTCACACAGACCTATTTGTTATTCTTAATGCCATCGATCAACTGACTACATTATTTGCAGTGTTCTAAAACCATGAAGTGCCAATTAGTACTGTCTAGTGATTAGTATTGGTTAATTTTCCTCCCAACATTCACTGCTCGATGAAAAACCTGCCCTTCCCCTCCTGTAGGTAGGTTTTTTCAGCTACTGGTAACAAAGACCTTGTTGCTTGACCTACTAAAGCATTAGCAAGAGGGACATAAAGGATATAGGTCACTTTTGAGTGTGTCTGTAATAGCTCTCTCCTGGGTCTTTACCAAGTATTTCCTTATCCAAAAGTTTTTCTTTTGGAAATGTTACTAATTTTTATAGGCCCTTTCCCTCCAACTCAAGAGCTATACTACACAGGGAATTTCCTCTATTTTCAATTGAATTTTCTGTAATACTTGGAGACTTGATAAAATTTGCTTCTGAGATTTAGGCAACAATAACTACTGTATTTAGTGAAAAAGGAAATAATACACACACAGAATTAGAGACAATAGAGTTCCATTAGGGCAGTTTACTCCTTCCCATGTCCATGCAGATTTACTCTCTATAATACAAGTCTTCCTCATTCTTTGTTATTTCTTGGGTTTAAGTTATCAGTTAGAGAAAAGAAAATGTATTGAAAAATCTGATGTTCTCTTATCTGCTGCACACAGAAATTTGCTTTAGTGCTTGCAAGAAAATAAAAGAGATTCAGTTGGTTTTTTTTAGAAACTTCTAGATATATGCTCTGTGCTAACACCTTCAGTTTGGTGAAAGATTTATGCTGTATAACCAGGAGAGCACATCTCAGAACTTCATCCATTTTTCAGTGAGCAGACATTTCTCATCTCTAATAGGCATTTGCTCAAAAGCTAAAGTTATTCCAGCTCCCATATAGCCATTCCTAAACTCACATTATCATGCATCTGATCTTTTATTTGCTTGCACAAAGTATCAGCTTTCTGCCTGCACCAATTCTTTCATTCCTTTGTCTTCTGTTTGTCATTATTTTGTAGGACTGACCTGAGAAGATTCCTGAAGATAAATGCTGCAGATAGACAAAATTGCACTATACTCTGAGTTACTTTGAATCTGCTTTGTGTTTTCCTCATGGATTTGTATTTACATTTACAGTAGAGCTATGACCATGAGGAGAAAGATTTCCAAGCATCCTTTCCACAAGAAATGCAAATTCAACCACCCTGTCTCATAGTCATATACGCAAGAGAAACAAGTGGCCACCAAAACTGAAACCCTGACATATTAAAAGTCTGACCAACTTGCACTAAAGCAAATACAACCCAACATCATTCCCCCTCATCAAGTTGTCATAAGCTGCAGGCTTAAGAAAGCGATGTCAGCAGGGCCTTCAGTTTCCTGTATCAGTAACAGATAACCTGAACTGTCATTGGTTGAGGCCTGTTAATTTGTCATATGACACTTAACAACTCTGCTTTGATTCTGCTGAACATATTTGAAGTTGAGCTACAAAAAAAAACCCAAACAATCCCATACCCCCTTTCCATCTGATAATACTTATGATTATCATAGTCTGAGGGCTTTTGAAATCCTAGTGACACCATCTTGGAAGTCTGACCATGACTGTAACAGCTGCTAATCACCCATGGATAACAACGGATAACTTAATTCAAAATGTAGGCATGCCACCCAAAGGATTTGATTATAGATGGCAGGTTTTAAGAAGAGAAGATTCATATTCAGAAGAGCCCAGCACATGTGAAACAGAGGACGATATTTTTTTCCTTTTCACTTGACTTCCCTGTTTCTTCTACCACTTCTAATTCTATGGTATTTTAGACTAACACAACTTTGAGAAGCAAATGAATTGTACCCCAAGAACAAGACTCCAGATAGAGTGTGTTTTGTACAGGCATACAAAACAGAAGGACTTTCTATATGCCATAGACTGGTATCCTAAAGGAAACTTACTGCATAGTCTATTCATCTTTGCTTGTCAGAAAAAGCAGCACACAGTGGACTGAGATGCATGCTGCATACCTTTGTTCTCAATGAAGATTTATCACTCATACTAAAAACAAATCCTTAAGCCAGTGAAAAGGAGATGGAAAGTAATACAATTAAAAAAAAAATGCAGTAAAATAGAAACAAGTAAAAAATATGTCTCTAATCAAATATTTCCTCTGGGCACTAGGCAACTATTAGGTGGTTTGGTGCAAGCTTAAGACACCTCGCAACAGCCGTTTATCTCCAACAGTGCAAATGAGGTTAATGGACTCATTTTCACTCTGTGATTCACTTTCTCTGCAGAAGCAGAAGGTTTTTTGTTTTATGCAGATAATTGGAAACAGAAAGAAACATCATTCTCTAGAGCTTAGTAGAAAGAAGTGAACTTCCTTTTCCAAAAAGAAACAAATTCAATATAAGAAAGAGAAGGAAAATAAAACCACTGGGGAGAGAAGAATAGTTATACTGAAGGGTAATAGGCAATTAGCAGCCACCCTCCCACATACACCACCAGCACACACTCACAGAATCTACAGAAATGCCTCATCTTAACAGAGCTTCTCCTAACTTCTATGCTTTAATAAAACACCACTGCTGTTTGTCCCTTGGGAGGTTCTTAGTAGTAAGAAACAGCACAGAAGAGGCACAAAAAGAGTTTAAAAAAACAAACCAGAAAAACCAAACCAAACCAAACCAAAAAAACCCAAAGACTAGATTACTGAATATGAGTTATTCTCTGAGAAATAACAAAAAAAATATATATACTCTTGCAATTTACTTTTACAATTTTTCAAATCTAGGACATTAGTTCTATGGGTAGAAGTCACAAAACATTCCAATTTCCAAATCTCCTCTACCCAAATATTGCTGTACATGTAAAAATCTGAGTTTGGCGGTCAATTGAGTTTGGTGGACAAGCATTTCTATCCCATAGGAACTCGTTTTGAGGGAAACGAGTCTATCAGGTCTGACTTCTCTAACATTCTCAGAACAGTAGCTGGAGGCTGCTACTAGACAGGGAGGTTGACGAGCCAGGGCCAGTACATCACTCAGTATCCAAATGAGCTATTTCTATGCTAATGCCTTCAGTGCCTCTCCAGTGTTCAACTGCCTACTGTACACACTTGCATGTACAAGGGGAAGGACCAGTCTGACTCCCAGGCTGCTTCCTGCCTGTGCCAACATTTCTAATGCCAGGAAAAAATGCACAAACATCCCATGTCCCTGCATTCCCCCTGTTATTTCTGTACTTGTACTGGACTGAGACATAATCAAGTTCTAATCAAAAGGCTGTGAGTACAATTAAGGACTTTTTCAGGCATCACTGCAAACCTACCCATATAAAAGCTTAATATTTGTGATTTGTCTGGAATGCTTTATCATTACATCTGGCATAGTACTGTTCTCCTTGTCCACTCAATCCATTCCCCATTTTGATAGATTGGCTATTTTATTATAAACCTAATATTATGGGATACTACCAGTGGGTCAAAGTTATGACAACAATACACAAAAATGATCATTACTCTCAAAAATAGACACAGTCTCAGGAATTCACACTCAATATGTGGTACTTCTCTATCTTGTGTTTGCCTTACTCCTTTGAGGCAGTACCCATTTTATTGTAATTACTCTTCTTTTTAAAATCTCCAGTATATTTTCGAGAAAGTATTATACTGCAGTGCAAAGAGCAACCTTTAAATCTTTTCTTCAGCAGAGGCAACACCACTGCCTATAGTATGTATTTACTATAATGACACCGGCAGACCAGAATACAAAGACATAGACTTATTGTGAAATCAGGGAAAGGGACAGTTTGCAGAGTAAAACATTTGCATACATGTGGTATCTGTTTCAATGATGAAATAGAAAAGTCTAAAGCAGAAGAGTTTTCAGAGCCTCCTAGAAATGCTGTACAATCTCTCTGAACACAAATTCAATGGGCTTAGCTTTCTCAGTACTTTTAAAATCAAGAAATACAGTACTGGGAAGGGACGAATATCATAACATATCCTTAAAACTGATAATTTAACTTCTGCATCTGTGATATATATGTTCAGGTTTTAATAATGCAAAGGTTTAATAGACAATACACCTGTAACTCTTGTAGTCAGATCTCTAGCAAAGAAATCTACTGGATTCCTTTCCACATTGAAAAATTATCATCACTAAAGACAGATAATTCTGCTAGGAATTTTTCAGTGTGCAAAAAAAACATACTACCTTCTGAATTCAAGAGGCAGTTGTCTCTTTCCTAACCAATTATGCATATTTGTAGACTAAAAGTATTTAACATTTTCTCATTTTATCATTTCTGAAGAAACTAATGAAAACTTCTTTGACAATTAACAAGTGGTGCAAATGTTTGAAGTTCCCCACTATTTCCACTTCCACATGCTCTTTTGCAAGTATTACTTATTAACTGCTATAACTTTGAGGGCTCACAAAGAAAAATAAGGAAGAACACATAAGTGTAGAGGGAATACAACAAAAAACCCCTTTGCCTCACAAGATGAAGATCATGAATATAAAGATTAGGTTTCCAATATGGACCCAAAAGACTGTATTTAAGTTGCAACTAATCGGTAATTAACAGATACATATAGCAAAATAATTAACAAATGTATATATAGCAATATTCATGTGGGAGCTTACTAAAATAAATGGGTTCCTCAGATCAAAGTCAGAAATAAAGCTTCTTCAGATTAACAGCTTAAGATATTTAAAATGAAAAAGCACAGTGTTGCAAATGCAGACTTCTTATTTTGAAATAAAAGTGGACTTGAAGGTTAGGACACTAATATTTCTGATCCACCTCTAGAAGACCTTTCTGATTACAAAAAGTAATACAGAAAACCAAAAAAACCCTACATCTTATACAATAGGCCTATGTATTTGGGTGAACAGATGTTGGAATGACACTTCAGGGACTTCATGATTGACTTTCATATCCCACTAGAACAATATCCACATACACACTTTTTTTTAATGGAAGGATGATGAATTATAAAGTACAGGTCAAAAATTACAAGTAAAGCAGATTTCAGAATCCTACTGAAAAGACAACAAATCAAGCCACATTTTGACTAAAAGGGTATAAAATCTCTATGGAGAAACTAGACAATCTATCCCTCACAAGCAGAGTCAGAGGTAAAAGACATCTCAGCAGAAATCAATCAATCTCTCTCCAGAAATACAATACTAGCCTGGGGATTTCACCTATCAAAATTAACAGAATTTAACACTGGATGTATTGCATATGGCATTTCTTTTCATTTTACCCTATGTGTGCTTAATAACTTCATTTAATGACAATGTTTCAGACTCTTCTGACAAATTGAAGGTACTATGTTTTGACAATAAAATAATTTTCAGGCTTTATCATGGCTATGCTAGAACTTTTATTTGAGGCAATATGATAAAAAAAACCCTATTCAGGTTATTAGCTGAATTAAGGATATAGAAAAAGACACATCTTGCAGCAACAGGAAGTTTACCTCTTGTGACAGATCAACTTTAATTTGGTAATAATGAAATGAGAATAAACTTGTAAGGATATTTTTCACTTTCTACTTAGGGTACTTTATATGCCACCAACTTTTCTATCACTTGGGTAATGTTATGACTATATCTAGTATCACATTTATATTTTATTTTGATTAGGCACGAAACTTTTAGTTTGGGTGAAAAAACAAAACGGCCAGTTTGAAACACTGCTAAATTCAACTTTCAAAATTTACATTCTCTGCCTGAAGCTTTCATGTGCAACCTCACACGTGTGGGATGCTTCAAAAGTACAACTTGCAACTTTTTTGATCTTAGCATTTGAGCTTGCTGAGAATTCTGCTTGAACAAAGACTTCAGATCACTGCTGAATTAGATGTTCTTAAAAAAAAAAGCTAGCAGTATGAAAAGTAACGTTTGAGTTTAAAAACCCTCAACAACCTTCTCCTATAGGATAGTAACATGAAAAATAATTCTGACATGCTAAATAGGCTTTTTAATATAGAACTTTAAATAAACGTTTAAAAAAAATCCAAGAGTTTTGATGGCCTAACACAGAAGAGCAAGAAGAATATGTTACCGCTTGCATTAAGATCTACATGAATGAATTACATCCTGAGCTGTATTTCACCTATTATGTAGATTAGAAGAAATAGCATTTTAAGAAGATATTTGTTGATTTTTTTTTTTTTACCTCCAAAGAAGTATTTCTCTCCAGTCTTAACTTGTAAAGGGCTGTTTGTTCGAACAGCTGAAGCTTCATCGCCATCAATGGTGAGGACAGCAAAATTTTCCTTAGCTAGGAATCGGACTTCATGCCACTGCCCATCATTGAGACCAGAGCCTAAGAAAACAAAAGTCATTGGAACATTTTACTTATTTCAGTATTTATCATGTCTCTGTCCCAGGTTCATTATATAAGTTTTAATAAAGGCTACTGAAGAAAGGAAATAACTTTAGTGTCATAAAAAATCATTGCTGTTGAAGTCATTATTACATAAAAAATAACACTGTAACATAAATACAAGTCTTGGAACTACTGAAGTGTTCCTGCTACCAGGTATAACCATATCTAACTACAGATGTTATCACTCACCTTTCCCATCAAAACGCCATATTCTACATTTTACTAATAAAGAGTATCTCTGAATTGTTTCTATGATCAAGTTCAGAAAGAAAATATATGAATTTATTTAACTATGAGTTACAAGCCAAAGGGGCACATTATGCTTCTGATTGCTGCCTTTATCAAAAGCTAAATATTTCCAAGAAAAGGGAAAGAAAAAAATAGGAGGGGAAAGGTTCACATTCACAGCAAATCCTGTATTGGGATGTGGTGCTAGTGCCAGAAGGTGAAGACATTATCACAGAGGCACTGAAAAAACAGCAAATGTCTGCCAAAACCTGCAATCTTAAGGGAGCACCACCCTCCCAATACTGACAGCAGTGAAGCAGACGGATCTGATCATTCATTCAGTTCTTTATATAAAAGACAGAATTATATACTCCTTACACTGTCTCCAGCAGCAGCTGGCAGGAATCCAGTTTGTCCTGCAAGTTAAACTGGCATTGAAGAGCTGTGAGTACTAAGTTTGTTCTGGCCATTACTGTGCAGGCAGTTACGTTGGGTCAGCAAGTAAACAGCAAACACTCTAATAAAACCACATCACTCTTACAAGTGATGTTTTTTCCACTAGACAAAGGTGCTAAAATGCCATTTGCCAAAATAAACCACAACACAATGCAATAAACTGTTCCTAAAAATAAATGTGATGAAAAATATCAGCAGAAGCTTAACGGAAGATAAACTTCCAAAATATTGGAAATAATATTATCTTCTATGAACTAGGAATAATAGTCATGGCAAACAGGTAAACCCAAACAATTACTATTTTTTTCCCACTGCCTCCATGTGTTTAAGATACAAGATCTAGTCCTCAAATAACATGGAGTGCTATACCTTGGAATATTCGTTAGTGTGAATAAAAGCCTCTTGAAAAATGCATCACTAAGAAATGTTTCTACCAAAGCTTATTCCATCTAGTGTAAGAATAGATGAAAGACCTAATATACTAAATATGAGAAAAGCTTTCTGTTTGCAAGTCTTTTTCTTGTTTTCATTACATTCGACATACAAAGAAGAAACAGAAAACCACACAATTACAATCCAGATAAAATTAATTTCAACTGATAATAAACTTGGGAAAGAGGATACACCTTTCTACAGAGTTCCAAAATTGTTGCAACATGTTACTACCACTTAAGTTTACCTGAACATACTTAAACCCAAATTTTCCAGCTGGTTCCAGCATTGTTTCTCCTCTTTTGCCCTTATATCCGCTGCAGTGCTGCAGCCAGAGGAAGGATGCTCACAGACCTGTGTTATTTGTGGTGTCTTTTATACAGATTTCATTGCTAAATGTTAAGATATGCAGGGAAAGCGCCTGAGACATTAACTCTTACCAGGTGAAGTAAATAAACCCAAACCAACAAACAGCATCAACCTTTAATGCAAACGGAGATTCTTCCATTTTCTGTATTTGTCCCTTAAAAATCCATGATTCTTTCCTTAAAATTGATAGAATGTCCTAAACTTGACAGAATGGAAACAAAAATAGGCAGGAAATTAGTTCTGAAGAAAAGACACATCTGGTTTAGGAAGTCACGGGAAAAGCTCTCACCTCTCTTCGGGCTGAAACTGACCTTCTGTGTTCATCTGGGTATAAGCACCTGAGGGCTGCTGACAGGGTTTTATATAGTGACCCTTACTTGTAGAAAATGTACCCCACGGCCTTGACACACCACAAGTTTGTTTGGCCTCCTCTGCAGGCCTTCCAGGGCTCCCAGACCAGCCTCTGGGCAGGAGCTGGAACAAAACCTCACACAGGTGTGGTGCTAAAGGGAGCTGTGTGGCTCAGACACATCTCATGCTCTCCTCAGCCTCTGGAGAAGCAGAAATACTCATGAGTTAAGCGGTGAGGGTCTTCAGTTCGGCTGAAACAGGGACTTGTACCGGGTTTTGTGCTCAGATGCAGCCGGAGGCCGGCGGGGTCTCTCTGAGGTGAAGCGAGTCCGGTCCTGTTCCAGCCGGTTCCAGCCGGCTCCAGCGGCCCCACGGCGGGGCACAGCCCAGCCCCTCAGGAATGAAAACAGCTGAATAAGAGGTTGTTCAATGCTAATGGGGCTGTTAGTGATGGGTGTGTCTCAGGAGTCCAGGTTCCTTTTCCTTCAAGAAAGAGGAATAGGCCTGTTGTCAGCTTGAGACAGGACTGCCTGATTGTCACAGAACACAGGAAGGGAGTATCAGGGGATAAGGTGGCCCTCTGCTATTCTTGGGGGAAGGACATGGGCAAGAATGAGTTAGCTTAAGCTTGGGAGAGCGGGCTTGTGTAGGGATCATGAGGAATATGTGCTGATTTTCTTCCTGCTTCCAGTCAGAAATGGAATCAAGAGTGATGTTTCAGGTGACTTGCAAACACAGCTACCAGTTGCCATGTTGTGGAGTTATGTGACGGTGCTTTATCTAAGATCACCTATTCATGTCACACTAATTTCATTACAAAATTAGGTTTTGGTTTATTATTTTACCTTTCCTTCCAGTGACCTTTTCCTTTGCTCTTTCATCAAGATTATGATGATGCGTTCATCTGTCCTTTAGCAAGTCTTTTCTGTCATTTTCTTCCTCCTGTACATTGTGGAGAGGAGACGAATGCATCCTCAGAAACTGGTTTTGGCCTGTGGAGTAAAGTGAGACTCCTCTGCTTTTTGTGCAGACAAAAATTACTGTCTTCAGCAGGACTTTGGTCGTTTTTAGTGTCTTTGCCCAGTAATTTGTAAGGAAACTAGCCCTTTTTAGGCTAAGCCTGGCATGTGGAAATACCCTTGTGTTCTACCCTTTTATCTCTGTTTAAACATGGAATCCTTCCCGTAGTTATAATTTGTCTTTTCTAATCCTTCACCTCAATTCAGTTAGTTCTCTATGCAATGTCTCTCATTCACCCATCTCAGCAGTCAAGCCAGACGAAAGAACATTTCTCAAAAGATCAAAATGGGCAAATTCTTTCTTCATCCCTGTGATGATGCTGCTGTGAACGCCCTCTCTCCTCTCTTTTAAATGAAATGTTTATTATTGCTCCTATTAAAAGCCAAGGAAGGAGTCCTTTCCCTCTTTCAAGGGTCAGATGATTAGATATTAAGTCACACTAAAAGTTACCATTTGTAAATAGCTGAGATTGTCTGCCTGAGACCAAAGCAGGAACAGAAAATGGAACACAGATCAGCTGCATTTGCAGATCAGTGGTGGTTGCATGGACAAAAAGCACTTCAGTACAGCTCCCCTTTCCTTGTTGCCTGGATAAGTGTGTCTGTTCCACCAGGAATTTGCCTATCAGCACCATCTGGGCTTCCTCCCAGCCAACCTTCGTGCATAGAAACAAGAGAAAAGAAACCATTGACATGAACCTGCCCAAACTGTGCCAATTTATGAAAGTTCTAGTGCAAAGCGGTAAATCATTCTCAGTATCAGTTTTGAAGACACTTCAACAAAACTAGTCAGAATGTCTGTGGCCTGAGCCTTGCTAGATCTGGAATAATCCATAAAGCCATTCCTCCCGCGAACAGAACACCCTTCCTGTTAGGAGTATGACTCTGACAGAGGTCTGTCTTCTCTTCTGGCAGTGATCAGGGGTGATGGTCCTTGACTGTGTTTCCAAAAACAACTAAGATAAGAGTTGGAAGCTTAATCTCCTATTGAAGGGCACACTGATGATCACTTCATTCACATTAGTAGTCCGTGTTTCCTGAAGGAATTACAACACTGTAATAATAATTGGTGTTCCTGCAGTCATCACCATTGCTTTTACTTGCTGCTTTGTCTCTCAGATGGGCTGCACTTCAAACCTAAATGCCCTGTGTAATCAGTCTTGCTTCCTTCCGTCTTCTAAACTG
>JANHGB010011928.1:0-38070 GCA_026283785.1 Coracopsis vasa | reverse complement strand
TAGGTATGGAGGAAACCGGCAGTCACGCCTGGCTTGCAAGCATTCATGGGAGTCTTGGCGCTTTGGGGTAATTTGTTAAGTTATGTTGGGATAGAAATTTTGGTGAAGAAGGGTGGTTTTCCTCAAGCTGCTTTGGCCTTGTAACCTCAGGGAAGTATTTTCATTAAGTGAAAAATATATTGGTAGCTTGCGGTTAAAAACTCCTCTTTTTTGGTTTGTTTGGTTTTTTTCTTGGGGAGGAGAAACAGTGCAAACTACAAACCAATACTTTGTTTTTATGAGTAAATCATAATAAGTAGATTTATAGCATACATGGACTGATCAGCAGTAAGGAGGATTGTTCCTTTATAAAAAGAGAGGCATGAACACAGAAAGACGGGTGTAAGGAATTTGTTTTCCTGTACTTAGAAAGTTTAGCCCAAAGTAGCCCATCCAGGGTCTCCAGATTGTTCTGTGTGTGTTTAGCGCTGTTTGATTCTGGGTTTGATTTGGATTCAAAAATATTTTTCCTGCAATAATTCTTGGTCTTCTCTTGTCTTGTTTTTTCCTTTTTTGTTGACGTTCTTGACTCATATGGATTGGTGTGGTAAATGAAGTAGTGCCTGTGTTTAAATTAAATTGTTCTACATTCATCAATTCATGCAATCAACAGGATACCATGCAATAAAGGATGTTCCTACGGTAAATTACAAGTTCATAAGATTCAGAAATTCTACCCTCAGGAACAGAATCAAAGTTTTCAGAAATCCATTGAAAAAAATAAAATGAAAAAAAGCCCTTATTTTCTGCAAAGGGAAAGCAACAAACTGTTTCTACCTCCCCCATGTCTTGATTTATTACATCATTTCCTTTCTACATACTACAAGAAAAGGCTGAAGGACCTTAGGTTTATAAGGTCCAACTTGTATGTGAGCTTGTACGATGTATTGAATGTGACTTTGAATTGAATGTGAAATTCCATCTTCATTGTAATGCCATTGACACCAGTGAAGTTTAATTATTTTCTTTTTCTTCACTGGATTTTTATTAAGGACAAGTTTTGCTCCTGAGTTTTACCAAAGAAACAGACAACATCAGAAAGGCTTCAAAGAGGAACAGACAGACTAAAGAGAAAAACAAATTCTAAAGAGTTCAATAATATGATCAGATAGGGAAGAACAGTCAAGGAAACAATAATAATTACAGCATTATTCAATTATCATTTTTTATCATTAAATGTCATCATCAGCCTCATATCTTTAATTAAAACTTAATTTTGCTTTTCTCTTTTGTACTCTCACACACTTGTAATTAACCAGCCTAAGAAGATTATTGTGATTTGCTTTATCTCATAAGGATATTGCATTTTTTTGTATTTGAAGTTTTAAGTAGTACCTTTTAAAGGACTGGAACTTGTTAAATAGTTCCTCTCTTTTACCTCAACATATACCATAGGAGTCTCCTTCTTTATAACTACATTGGAGAAGTGTTGTATAAGCCAGGAGTACCACAAGAAGTTAGCTGAGTACACATGTGGCATTTCACCTAAGTAAAGGCATTTTCTTGGTCTGCTTATTCTGTTCTGCAGCTAATGCATAGATTCCTCACCTTTTTCTCAAGGCTTTGGTGCAACAAAAGAGGGAACTATGTTAAAATGAAAATACTTTTGAAATGAAACTGTGGCTCTTCTTCTTTGCTCTGTGTGGGTGAAGTGTGATGCAGTGAGATTCAAATAAGTCTTTGCTCTTTCATTGTTCCAGAAGTCTTGGTAGTGTTTGTCATTTCAAAAAAAAGAGAAATTTCAGGAAACTAGTGATTCCCTTGCCAAAATGATTATGATTCATTGTTGAAAGGAACAGCAAAAAATCTTGCTCTAGGAAGATTTTATAATCTGTTTGATGTAATGGAGGGTATTATTTTCTTTTGCTACTGAAGTGTGCAAAAAGAAACATTTTCAGAGTAATAATGTCACCAAAATTCTTAGGAGATTATAGGGTGCTCTTTACCTTCTTTTTTTTTATTCCCCTTTTATTCTTTTTTCTTTAACAAAGAGTCTGCCTCTTGAGAAAAATCTCACAGAAATAGTTAAGTAAAAGCTTCATGTACTCTATTTCTTTTTCTCTCTTTGGAGAGGGAAGGGAACATGTTCTCCTTGATGAATCCATGCAGCCGATGTGACCAGAGCTGTGAGAGCCAACAGCAGAACATGGCTATTCTTCATACATGTTTATTATTGAATTTAGCTTTGCAAAATCTGGATCCATGCAACAAATTCTGGCAAAGAGCTTGACCCAGTGCTTAGTGCAGTCACCACGTCTTGTCTTCAGGAGGTGGCAGCACAGAGATATTAGCTGGTGATGATGTGATGGGGAAGCGGGGAAGCAGAAAAGCCCATTTCTCTCCTGGTGCAGCTCATGGGTAGGGAATCCACAAACTGTCCTGTGCTTGTGATGTGACCCTTTATAGGAACAGAAGCCCTAATCAGTAACATAAAAGACACAAGTCTGAGCCCAATCTGCTGCTCCAGTGCCTGCAGGGACGCAGGGCAGGGCATGTATACTGAAAAGCACATAGATCTCAATGCAGGACATGAGCAAGAATGGCAGTGTGTGTGTGTGTGTGAAGTCCAAAATAGACTTTCCTTCTTTGTCCAGAGATTGCTGTAACTATTGTATGTGGTGCTAAGTACTCAATCAAAGCTGAAATCTTCGTGCCAGGACTCACAGATCTAAGTGGTCTGAGGAAATAACACGATTTTCTCAAGTATGTGGAAGTGTTTGCACTCAGTGGAAGAAAATCAAGGCAATCCTCTGTTAGTGCTAAATTAAACTGGAGAAGAGAGGAAAAAATGTACTGATTTGCAAACAATTTTCTGCCTTTCTTTTTTTTATTAAGACTTTTTTTTGAATTTATGCAGAATCTAAGGCTTATTCAAGACTCTATTTTTGCATACTTGTGCCAAAGGGACATTCTCCCGACATTAATAGCAGTAAGCTTTCAGTTTTCAACTGTAAAATAAAAGTCAGTGGAACTATGCAGGCATTTAAATTTAGACATCTCTTTAAGTATTTGCAGGACAGTTTTAATGTATATATGGGTTATGACCATGTAAACAAATATACTTTATTGCTAACATAAAGCAGTGTTTCATTGCCTTATCTGTTTTCTTCTGCCAGCACAAGAGAGCAAATAAAGCCAAGCTATTATTTAAGAGAGGTTAAATAACAAAGACCAAAATATTAACCAAGTAATAACTTTACTCAGGCAATAAAAGCCTTGCCGTTATTCACTTCTGTCCCTTTAAATGTTGCTATTGGATGGTTCAGCGGTAAAAACAATGCTGGTTTTCAGGTTTTGTTCTTTAGCTTTGATTTTTGAAGATTCTCATTTATACCCTTGCCTGCCACGAAAAAAAGAGTTATTCTTTACGTTTTTTGTGATGTTCAGACAAGTGTCAAAGGGGAAATTCAGTGTACATGCAACTGGAGCAAGCACATGGAAATGTAAAGCTATTGTGTCACAGCAAAGGTCAAAATTCCCTTGTTTGTGGGGCTGAAAAACAAAAAATACAAATAGGTTTCTGGTAAAAGGAAGGTGAGTGAAGATCACAGCAGGTGAAGTAAAATACTCCTTTTTAGAATAAACTTTCTGTACGGATGGGTCTTGACCTCTGAAATCTGCAGTGGTCCCATTTGGGAAACAGACTTTAATGCCATGAGTATTTAGGTTTTGGCAACATCTGCCAGTTTGAACTCCGACAGAAAGAATATCCTTTTTCTATTTGTTGTTAATAGCGCTGCCATCTTACAAAGCTTTGTTTTAGAAACTGTATAATAGCTGTTCACAAAATTAAGTCTGCTCATATATACAGAGCTGGCAGGCTCTGTATATATGCATACACATATGGATCTCCACATATAACTGCAGAGCTGGTTGTCAGCTGAAGAAGAATCTGAACAGCTTTTGTGCTGTTGACTTCCCATGATGGGAAGCACTGAAACTGCGAGGAAAGCTGTCAGTTTGTTTGCAGCTCTGAGAGTTTCTGGGCACAACACTGCCTTGGCATCTAGCTCAGAAATCTGCCAGGGGAATCACAGCAGCAGCAGCGGAGGGAATACTGTGGTAACCGTGGCGCCCAGCTTGGGGTGGCAGGTAATATTAGATAAAGTAAAAACAGGTCAGTAGAGTCCCCTTGAAATGCCACCCCCCAACACGCACTTATGTGCAGGTAAGAGAACAAATTGCATGGAGGAGGTGAGCTCTAGGAGCTTCTAGCCCTGGCCATATCTGATTGCAATCACTTAAATGGAGTAATGAGAGAAGATAACACAGTACAGCTCTGTTACACTCTTAATTTTTTTTCCCGTTTCACACTCAGGGGTTACACAGATTAGTCCAGTATCACTTCCAAGCTCCCAGAGGACAGCCAGCTGATAGCAATGAACCCTATCAGTTCAATTTACCTGTCTGGAGGCACCTGCTGCCAACAGACACCGAAGGCTCCAGCTGTGATAAGCGATCACGAGGCTCCCGTGGGCAGCACATTTCCCCTCATCTTGGCTTCTCAGATAGGCTCTGAAGACAGCACTTTGAGAAGCCAAAGTGATGAATGTCTGTGCCTTATCAAATAATCCTGATTTAGTTATTTCTCTAATGAAAGATCATACAGAGCAATAAAATCTAGGCTCTGAGCTATAATGGCATAGCTGAATTACAAATCACTTCTGAGGATTAATAGTTTTGAATTAAAGACAAACAAGTAAACCTCAAAGTAAAGCTGAAGCTCTCCAGAGGCAATCACACTGTGCTCAGTAACAAAGGTATGTGTCTGTACCCAGTAAATGCTCCTATTTCATCATTTGCACAGGGCACATTTAGTCTGTGGCAGTTAGACTGTTACAAGGACTGAAGAACAGACACTTGCTTAGCAAGGAAAGAGCATATGTTTTCAGAGATAAAGTAATTCTGCTATGTGATGTTGCTTAATTGAAACTTTGGGGTTCTTCTGTTTTCAAAGTCGGGGTTCAGCCTGGATCATCATAAACTCAGCTGTGGTTTATCTGAACTGGCAAGCCAAACTGGCTGATGTAAACCTGTCAGAAACTGCATCTTCAGAGGATTTCTGGCATGCTTGACCAGGAGAAGTCCTCCTAACTGGGGTGTTCTCAATTCCAAGTGTTCTCCTTTTCAGAGCATGAAAAGATATGGGCAGCTTGAAGCTAACAATGAAGGCTAAGAGTTTTATTTTTGTATTTTCTCCCCAGAGCAGCAGTATTTCATTTTGAATTTCAGTTCATTTCCAACAAGAAGTATAGCAGCATTCATATTACTGCAGGTTGATTCAAAAGTATTTTATATTTTGCATTATCATATTCTCAGGATTTAAGCCTGATTCTGGAAGCTCTTATACATTTTTCTGATGAATAGGCCTTCTGAAATCACTTTTATTCAGACTAAAGTTGACTGTATATAACAAATGAGCACTGCTGAGAAAAACAGAGGAATCTGAGATCTGTCCCATACCCAGCTCAGGTTAGAAATGTCTTGGTGAAGCCAATGACAAAATGTTCACTGAATTCGCTGAAATCAGGATTTTACCAGGCTTCCTCAGCAGGATTGCCCTGACCCTGTGTATATAAAAGGAACATTTTCACCTGCTAATGATCTGAAGAGAAATCTGAGCCAAGTACACACTGAAAATGATGCTGGAGAGCTGCTGCACCAGCTCATGCCTGAAACTACTGTTTGCAATAGCGCCTGTACTCTTCTGCTAAAAAGTCTCTTTTAGGAGGCAGCTTAGCATCTACCAAAAAGGAAAACAAAAGTCACCTCGTAGAGATTTCCCAGCTTTCTTCTGACAAGGCACTGTATTTGTGCCACTTGGAAGGGACAGCAAAGCATTATTCATCCTAATCATTTGTGCTTTTTCACTGCTTGCTCTTTATAAGCATCTTTAATGAAGAGAAAAGAAAATAAACTGATTCATGCAAGAGCTTTTGGATCCATCCTAGAGCTTTCTCTGGCAAAGCAGCAGAACACTGGCAGAAGGAGCTCCATGAGGATTTTACAAACCCTGGCAATCTCTGGCTGCTAAATTTCCCACCTTGTGGAGGTGCTATTTAAAGCAGTTTAGGAGCAGAGGGCTCCTTACGGCCTCCTGATTCTCTGCCAGACACAGGTCACCTGAAGAAGCGGTTCTGGCACAGTGTTTAAGTAACTGTAAGGAAATCAACTGGAGGGTTTTAATGGGAAGCTTTTGCTCTTTTCCTACAGAAAGGAAACTCAGCATCCTCTGGCGTTAAGGAACTGTGGTATGGAGTTTCTGGAGTTCCCCTTCCTAGTTCGCTTTCTCCATACATCTCACTTGATTCCACACACGTGGCTTCAATGTCATTTTGCATGAAACCAAAAATGGGATGGGAGGTCAAGAAGGAAATGAGACCTAGGGGAATTTAATTGAATTATTGTAAGCATTAGAGGCTTCCTATAGAGAAATATTAAAATGCCCAAAACCCATGTTATTTTAACCTTCCCTGTAGTAAAGTGGCAAGTGCTTTGATTGCCATCCTTTTAGTACAACGAAATTAACAGACTGAGTTAATATTTGAAATGTTTATGACAGAGAGTCTGCCTGAATATGTTGCATTTATATAATAAAGGGCTCTGTTTCACATGGATTAATGCTCATGTAAACATTGTATATTGGATGTTTTTGTAAATATTTCCTTGCTCATTCTACATGCTGGTTTATGCAATTTTTAATGGAACCATCAAAAATGTTTACAAATCTGCTTCTGAAATGGCAACTTTTGATGTCTTAATTTTCCCATGAAGTATGGCTGGCCTTCATTAGAATTCAGGATTTTAAGACTCCTGGATATAATCCCTCTTTAATTTACATGGAGCTTAAAGCTAATAAACAAAATCTTTACTATATGATCTCTCTGAGAACACTAGGTTTAGTTCAGCTTTTTTTAATCTGAATATGTCTGCATAGCACAGGCCATGTGCTGTGGTAGAACCGCATAATGAAAAGTCAATTTGATTCCGTACCACAGATGTGCAGAACGGTTTGGAAGAAATTGTAGAAGAAACAGTAAAGATTTGATAGACCCATAGAGCCTGCAGCTAAACTTTCACTTCTTACTTTCATGGAGCTGATTTGGGGCTTCTTTTGGAAGGTTACAAAATAGAAGTGAGATAGAGTCGCACCTCTGGTTCAGCAGCTGAAGCGAGTCAAAACTTACAGGAGCTAGTACTTGTCACGTAAAGAGATGTATTTGATGTATACAGATTAGTTCCTTTTGGACAAGGATTTCACTAAATAAACAACCCCCCACAAAAACACCAGCCAGCCATGCAAGTGCTACTAGCAATGACCGGCACCTTTGTCATCTTAATCTTATTATAGGGATGAACCAAAATCTTCAGTATCTGAGCTTGGGACTTGCAAAGTTTACAGGCATTCAGTCCAATGAAAGACAAAACCCCAACCTACCAACCAAGCCACTGTGCGAGTTTCTCAGCTAAATAACATTTTGGTTAGCAAAGTGTTAATTGTATCAGTTACATCAGGGCTTGGTCCTGAAAATTGTCAATAATGTGTGTGGAGTACTGAGTACCTCAGGTTATAATTACTTCATTAGTAGTTTGGATTATCTTGCACTTCAGAAGATTAAAGGCGAGCTGGGTTATCTCCTTTTAAGCATGAAGCATGAAAGGTAGAAGCATGAAAAATACCTCACTTAACCCCCCGGTATGCTCAACCTTTCAAGCTGACAACTGAGATTTTCCCTGGATAACTTTCATTAATACTGGATCAGGTGATTTTTTTATAATGTGTTTTATTGCAGAACTACAGCTATAGCAAGCATGTTAGGGATCATGAAGACTATTTGATCCTCTCCAAGGACAGCAAAGGTAGGGTGACTCAGAAATTCAAAGGCCACAAAAGACTAGCAAATCATTCATCTTTACCTTACCTCCAGTACTATTTGTAATAAATGGATAGAATTCCATTTTTAAGAAAGATTATCATAACACATTTCATGTTCTTGGGTACTTGAGTGTGCCAGAGAATGGGGTAAAGTGGGGAAGGGGTGAACTTACATGATTTTTTAATCTATTTATTTACTTCTGCCAAAAGAACCTGGGAAAGTGTTATTCTACAGTAGCTGAAAAAGTTTGTGCAACACGAAATGGTTGTTATTGTGTTACTTTTCTTTGAAAAAAAAAATTAATTCAAAGAAAAGCACATGTAATTTTAAAATGAAAAGTCAAAACACTACAGTTAGAAGTCAAAATGAAACATCCCCCTGAAAACTCTCTTTCCTGTCAAAATGTTGTGCTGTATTCAAAGAACTGAGTGGTTTTGATTGCTCTAAGCTTGTGTTTTCTAAATCTTTAGTATTCATATAATTTTCAAAGATTAGTCAGCCCATCACTTCCTCCAACAAAATACTTCGGAATTGCCTTCGAGGATGCTTTATGAAAATATACCTGATCTTTGGATTAAAATTGTCTTTCCTCTTCACAGAGCTACTTAAACCTTTGTCAGCAGAGCTAAAAGATCTCCACTCTCACATTTATTTCCATGAGTTAGTGCATATCAGTGATCGTATTACATCTTGTCTTGTCTTTCTCCTAAGTTCAGCTTTTAATACTATAAATGACAGAACTAATTTATTTAACTTCCTGATCAGTTCTGTGGCCTTAATTGAAATCTTTCTAGCACCCATGCTCTCCTACATCATGGATATCAGAACAGAACAAAGTATTCCAAGCTATTGAAAATATCAACACGTACAAATAAGAGTACTATCATATATGTTTCTCTTGTGTATAAAAGTCAAGATTTTAAAATGCATCATTTTATCTGTAATTTACATTAAGATGTAATCCTACCAAAAAAGAAATCCCATATTTTTAACGATATCTGACTCCCAAGAAATTATGTGAGTTGGTGTTAATTGTATTTAGTCTTTTCATTCTTCATTGCTGCAGTCCAAGTTAACATCCAATACTATATCCAGTAAATACTACAACTATAATCAGATGATTTTATCAGGAAAATCCCAAGAATTTGTGATCAGTTTTCCAATATTTAACTAGAATTTAAAATTGCTGTTAAGAAAATTCCTCAGTCTTTTAATTTGAGAGGTTTAAGTGCATTTCTTTATTTACATTAGAATGCTTTATTTTAGTAATTGTCCTGATGTGTTCCTTTGTTATTGATGTTTCTAGTTCAACCACAACATCACAGTGTGAATACTCCTTATTCTGAGCCTTATTCCATATTAGAAATCATATATTAATACTTCATTTTCTCTTTCTCCTCATTTATATTATTAAAAAACAACCAAACAACAAAAGCTAAACAAAGGAAAAAAATCCTTGTAAGATGTCTAAGTTAACATTTGCTATCATCTTCTGTAGGATTTTGCTATTAGGATTTTGTCAGCTGGCCTTTTTCACAGAGAATAAAGTTTTAGAGGTAAGATAATAACTTTTCTCTGAAAAACCACAGTAAGTATTCTCTGAATATTTAGAGACTCCAAAACCAGATTTGAGTGAAGGCTGAGCTCTATCAACATAGATCTTCGCCAAATCAGGGAAGCTGTGGCTGTAGCTTCAATTGCTCTGTGATCCTAACATGCGAGTCTGAAATTTCTGCAAACTGCAAACAGGAAGGGGCAGGATGCAACTGTATTTTCTGATGTTGAAATTATGCAGCCCTCTAGTTTTTAGAGAAACAATTTTATTTATAAGCACTGAAAGATGTAAAAAATAAAATAAAATTAATTTAAAAAACACTCCAAAACAAAACCACCAAAAAGCAACCCAAAGAGAAAACAAGCAACTTGTTGCCTCATTGTAGAACAGTGAAATTTTGATGGGTTTTTGTTTTTATTTGATCTGACATTAGTAGAACAGATCTTTGGTTTGATAAACCATGAAGATGTTCTTGCTGTTATTACATTCTAACATGACATTGGAACGTGACATTCTAACATGACATTTCACTGTCAAAAGCCTAGTTGTGAGTGGGATTAATGCATGGATTTACAGATAGAACAAGCACTATCAATTCCCCAGAGTTCTTCTGATCTGTAGTATAATGTTGTTTTGGTTAGTTTTATGGCATTACATCACTGTGTTTGTGGTTCTTCTGTTTATCTGCTACTGATGGACACCTGCTGAAAGAATTATCTGATTTTCCTGTTAGAGTAGAGGGAATGATTTAGAAATGTACCAAAACTAAAGTCACTTGAAATGCAAACTGTACCACCATGAACTTCAGCTGTTAGACTTGTAGGCATTAGGAACGGAAAATACTGTGGCTCCAGGGGACATGCTGTATCCCTTTCTTTCTTTTTATCTTGTTTAAGTCAACAAGACTTTCTCCAGGGTACTCACATGTTTGCGCTCCTCTATTCTGAGTGAAGGTGAGCAAGTTTAAACTATGTCTCCTGTCTGTACATTCAATAACCTGTTCAGTAAAGCCTCATGATATTTTCCTGAGGGTCTCCATCAAACTTCTGCAGTAGTTAAGCCTGCCTGTATAAAGCTCTAAAAGAGCTGACATTTCCCAGAATGGGATGGTCCCTTCCTTCTACTTTGTATAAACAAACATTGAAGTAGAACTTCTGGGGCAGGATTTCATCCCACAGAGGCTTCTGGTTGTGCTGTCTTTGAGAAGTAGGAGCTGTGAATTTCAATCTCACAAATAAACAGTGACTGAACCTGCACCATGCGCTGAGTGCCAGCTCTTCATGGGAGAATAGCCAGATCCCAGAGACTGGCTTTAGTTTCAGAGCAGAGACCAGTGTAACTGTTTTGTTGGGAAGTCTGAATCTTTTGCTCTGATAATTTAATGCATGTAGTAAGGAATCTGATTTTAGCTTAGCACTATCTGAAATTAAGATTTTACACTGCGTGTACTTGTAGCCTCCTATTTCTAATTTTCTGCCTAAATGCCTAATCTTAAAGACTTTTCTCTGATGTAAAGTGAAGTGTGTTTGATAGTGAGACCAAGTTGAGACAGGATGAAACCAATGAGCTCCGGGTGCTTTATCTCGTCACAGGGATGATACATGAGCCAAAACAGGGTGTGCAGGGTCCCCCACAAGCATCATTGATGTGGGTTGGAAGGTGAGTGCTGGGGTGAGTTTCAGGCGTGGGCTCTTGTGCTGGCAGGGGTGGATCTGCCCTTGGGGGCACAAAGTAGCTTCCCTACCCTCCCACTAAAGAAAAAGTAAGAACCAGGAAGTCCCAGACTGGGATTGTAACAAACGAGTAGCCGCAGGCGATATTCTGATAGGCTTTTTCATATTGATGAGTACAAGACAAAAGTACCCCTCTGGGTTTTCATGGGTCTATGCACAGAATAATGTATTTCTCAAGAAAAGCAGGAGTTTTAAAGTCTCTTCCCTGAATTCTCTGTTCAGCTTCATGAACTTCACCTTTCAAGCTCATTATATCTTAACATATTATACTGGTCACACACCTAACTTGTTCTGAATTTTACCCGTTGTTTTCTTGCATGTGGCTTAACAGTGAACAGATACAGCTGAAGGTCCTTCAATGAGTCCTTAATTATAACCAGTGGGGTTTCTCTCTTTATAGCTGCTTCTGTTTCCTTAATAGGTGGCATTATTAAATTAGATTGTATTTCATTTTTTTCAATTATAAATAAGCGTTCCTAAGAAACAGGTTAACCAGCAAATGAGGACATTAATGTTTGCTGTGATCATGCATGAAAGCAGCCTTTTTCACAACTAGGATTTTGAAAAGTAATTCATGTAATTACTTGTTTTCTAAATTAATATAAAATAATTTTGAGCTAGTTCATTCCTCCTCTTATGAGGAAAGAAAATGACTTAAACAGTAGTTTTCTCAATGAGGCAGTTAGCCATCAGAGTTAGAACAGTTTATTTCCTTAAATACATTTCAAACTTACACATAGCAAACATCTTCTGTATTTAAAACCAAAAGGAAATATATTCCGTATTCTTCTTTCTTCTCCCAGCACTATTTTTGGCGGGAGAATTATTCTGTTTTATATGTATTTGCATTATGCAGACAAAATAAGCATCATACAGACAAGAGATTATACAGATAAAATAAGCAAATAAAGAAAGGAAATATTTCAGCAGGAAAAATAACATTTAAAAATGAGGGTTTATACATTGGAATATGAGAGATTATTTATAGCTGACCAGAGTAGTTTGAGGTGAGGGGAAACTGGGGATAGAAGTTAAAATATGAATTCCAGAAACACTGCAGAAAATGCCAGCCCTCACTGATGTGAGCCATGCAGTGTGTCAAACAAGGGGAATCATGTCCCACTTCCTTTCTCTGATGGCTAATTGGTGACTCACAAACACACAACAAAATGTCATGTTCAGATTGTTTGTATGACATGATGATTTCAGTAGTTCATCTGACTTCTGCACTTGAAGACAGTTTGGGTCATTTTATCTGCTCAGAGACAAGGAGGGGGATCATGCTCTTCCTTACTGACCTACAAAACAAACAGCACTGAGTTTATCACTGTGGGGTCATTAAAGGACATGCCCAACCCATACTCAGTGTGATTGTCAGTCGGGTCTGATGGCAGATACAAGATCTTTTTGGACAAGCAAGTTACGCGGATGTAAATGTGACAAACCTCTGTAAATTAGATGGCATTCTCACCCCTCCAAGAGAAGAGAGAAGATTTAAAAGACTTTGTAGGGAAAGCATTAGGGATATTTTCCTTATGAAAGCAAAAGTGTTTTGTAACCATGGATCCCTTGTGTTTCTCTCTGGCATTGCTCTCAACTCAGCCAGGGGCTATTGCCTGTAAAGCTGTGACCCTTGTGAGTTTTGTACTCTGCACCTAGCCCTGTGAAACACAGCGAATTGTCCGTTTTGGACAGAGGTATCTTAGCATGAAGGTAAAAGAAAGGAGGAACAGACTCAGTGTCTTGTGCAAAGCCACTGAGACCCAGGAGCAGCCAGTGAGCTGCTGATGGGGGGCAGCTCTGCAGCTCCTGCTCCCTCTGCTTGCCCGTGACCAGCCAAGGACCCAGCTATCCTGGAGGGTCTCACCTGGGACTGATGTGTCTCATCTCCCTCCAGCCACGATGTAACTTCCTTTACTCGAAACTAGAAAGCCAAGATAGATCGAAGGGCCAGATTCTTGGCTCTGGATCTGGGGAGCTGCTTTAGCTGAGCTAAGCAACAGGGTTAGGTTGAGAGTTTTTTTCTCATTCCCCACACCATGAAATTAAGAGCCTTATTCCAATTAGTTTAGAAAATGGTTTCTCTGAGCAAAAGAAATGTAGAACAGCCATGAAACTTGCCTGACTGCAACTTCAGGACCTTAATGTGGTCAAATTTAGTTGGGATTAGCCAAAACTTTAAAAAAGGAAGGAGACAGAAAAAAGATATAGGCATGTAATTGGTACTCACTGGTTGAGGTAGGGACCTGAGCTTAAAATAGAACATCTTGATTTGAATCTTTCCCTGATTATGTTAGCTTTGCACACCACAGTGTGGGGTTCGTTAATTCTATAGATTCAGTAAAAAACATATGGCAAGAAAGGAGCCTAAACACATGCTTAAGGTTGAGTATCTGCTTCAAGTAAATTCTGAATCAAGGATTTATGTTAATGAACGAGGAATCCTTGGAAAATTATGCTCTTTTGGATTTCTCTTTACCATATTTTGCACTAACTTTGTTTTGGTTGAAATTTATTTCTTGGATTTTCTGCTAATTTTGAAGACTCAGATTTCCATTTTGAATAAAGTGGTGGTTCTCTGAATAAAATCCATTGGCATAATCGTTTTACATGTGTATACATATATTTTAGGAAAAATACATTCTAATATGATTAATTTTTCATTCATACTAAGGCTTTAAAACTGTCATTATAGAAGCTACAGATCAGGTGTATTTCATTCTTTATTGAACAATTTAAGGAGAAATACATTAATATTATTCAAAAAGCAGTCATAGGCATACTTTATAGCTCCTTTTATACTGATATCAAATGAATTCCCTGACAAGTTAAACACGGTAGCCTTTCATCATAGGGAACTGCAAGGCACTTCAGCTGCATAAATTAGGGACAATTAGCTAAAAACCAAAATGAGTTACACACATGCGGCTCATTATTTTTAATTTGAAATTTTATTTATGCTGGAGTCTGTTGCTATCTGATACACCAGATGCCAGGTTAAAAGAAGAAGGAATACAATATTGGCTCTGAAGTCAGGGTGGTGGTGTGCAGGAAGCAGGACTGGAGCAAGTATATGTTTTGATACTAACATCAAAGATGAGAAATGCCATGTTTCCTTAAGTGGTTTGTCCCCACTGTCTCTTGATGAGTGCAGAAGCATGCAGTTGCAAGCCAACATGTGATGCTTTTGGTGCATGTCATAAAATCATTTTATCTTCCCCATCCCTTTGTGATCATCTGTTCTGATGGCTCCCCCATACCCTATAGTACTTCTGGTTGGGAACTCTCTGTAGTCATCTTTCAGGCATGAAAACCATAAAGATACTTTTGGTTTAGCAAGTTTGGGCCTTGCTATCTGAGCACTGGTGCAAGGCAGACCAGATTGCAGCATTTGGCAGGTGGGACTCGTGGGGCCACATCTGGGGTGTCCCTACTGGTACTCCTGGAGAGAATTGCTGAGAGTAGCCACTGTCCCAGTTTGTCTCCCCATCACTGAACCAATTGGTATCAGCCTGAAGACACAATCTGGACCTTATTCTGCAGCGACCCATGAAGTTTCCCATGTCTGAATGTCGTCTCTTTTTCTGCCAAGGCTGTGAGCTGACATTAAGAGCAAATGTCCAGCACCAGCCTTGACCCAAAATGGTCCCACTGGGTGGTACAGACTGAACTCTCAGGGCTCTCTGCTGTCTGGATGCTTTTGTACCTCTTGTGGGACACCACACTAGTGTCTACAGAATTGAATTTGGGGGGCAAACCTGCAAGCGCTCTTATCTAGTTAAATGCTGCCTGTATTTTACAAGATAATGAATTTAAAGACCATTCTACTGTGAAAAGCAGAGAATATGAAAACACCGTTTTATTACTTGGTAGAGCTAGATCTGCTTGCCTTAGAAACAAGCCTCTCAGCAGCATGTGTGCAAGGACAGACTAAAGCACAAGCACTCTGGCTTCTGTAGTGGGATGCAGCAAATATCAATTGAAAGTAAATAGATAAAGACATTGATCAAAATTCTTTCTACCACCTTTTCTTCAGCAGGCTTGTACTGTTGACAGAAGAAACGCTGTGCAGGGGAACCTGCATGAGGTGTCTCCATTAGCAGGCAAGCACCCAGTGTCTCTTATGATATCCACGGTTGCTGGTGCAGTCTTATGAATTCATTAGTTCATTGGTTCAGTCTAGGTTTTCTTCACAAAATATTTGGGAATGGAACTGGAGGATCATTTGTGGTGGTTCCCAGCAAGACAGTGATGATGACATCATCAGTTATTCCTTGTTTTCATTTCTGTAAATGAGAGGATGCCTTGGGTATCCAAATCTGTTCTGTGAGTAACTCCCATCTCTGTGACACACACCTCTCAGAGACTAGCATTGCTCTGAATTTGAACGTGGTGCCTGACAGGAAAACTAAGAATGACTTAAAGCTGGTTAGATTGGTTTTTCTGTACATGATATTTAGAATTGAGATCATTTCCGTCTAAAAAAAAACCCTAAATAAATTATATGTTTCCTTTCAACTCTCATTCAAATAATTTATTAAAGTAACTACACCCCTCCCTTTCTGTAGGGCTTCCCTAAGGACAGCTGTTTGCAAGAACAAGCAGGTTTCATGCCATTAATGTTACTTATTCCAATTTTATCAGCTCCTGTATTGTGTCTCACTGCATTGGTATTTTCAGTATTTATATCACTGTAGGGAACTGCTTCTCCATTACATGAGAATTTTTTTGCTCTCAAAGGAAAAATGAAATGTCATTCAGGATCGATATGAAAATTGAAGACTCCGTATCTTTGAGAAGTTACATAAAATTTCTGTGTATTGCATTTTAGGAGGGTTTTCCTTTTTTTAAACCTACTTTTAAAAACATTTTGAAAGTTCTTTTTACCAGAATCACATTAGTTTCAGTCTGACAATATTGAAACATGGAGGGTTTGTCAAAACTGTCATAGTTTTATGAGCAGTTACAATTTTCATACACTCTCGTGGTAGCTAAAAATAGATAATTGAAGATTTTTCAGCTGTCTGTAATTTTGATGCTTTTTTTCGTCAGCTTCAAAATTGGATAGAGAAATCACAGCCCAGACAGGCTGTCCCAGCCCCTTGGTGAAGTGCAAGGTTACCATCTCCAGGCTTTCAATCCAGGGACTTTCAAATAAGCAGTAAATCAGTGTGCTGGGGTTTTTTTAATGTTTTCAAATATGCATAACAAATCCTCTGTTAGCTGAACTCTTTCCAGGGAACGTTCCCTGGCTATAAACCTTAGCACGAGTTCAGAGGGTGCCCATAAGAAAGAAAATTAAGGACACTTATTTTCCAAAAATGACTTTCTATTCCTTATCTCAAAAATCAAGGAATCCTCCAGTGGAACTGTCTCTGTGTATTGCATGATGGAAATAACATTGCAAAACTGGAACTGAGCTGCCATGAATTATTCAGAGCACCAGAAGCAGCAGCTGTTATTTGTATTTGTCTCTAATTTTGAAGGGTGGAGAATTGGAGGCCTTTATTGACAACAGAGGGGAAGAGGAGGAGACAATGGGAATGAATTGCTCCACAGCACCTCAGATGCTTCAACATCTGCAAGGCTGTGTTTAATTTGGTAATCTAGACCATGGTCCCTTCTGTTAACAACAAGGGCAACAAATTGTTTGGGTGAAGGTCTGCTTCTTCCAACAGGTAGAGAAATGGCCCATTTCGAGTGACAGAACAAATTCTGGTTGAAAAATTATCAAAGCCAGGCAGAAAAAATATCTGTATATCCATGAAACAGCTCTAGGGAGAGAGAGAGAATTTAGAGATGAATACAGAGCACAGCCATTATATTATGAAAAAAATACTCCATTTCTTTTTACTTTCCTGAAGTAAAAATGTTTTAGAATGAGATGATTTGGCTATTCTGTATTATTTTTATGGATACACTCTTCATAAAGTGTCTGTCTTCTACAGATCTGCTTTTTTTCCTTCCAAGAGGAGATGGGAGTTTCCATGATTTTATTTACTATTAGAAAGACCTAGTTTTGCAGGTTAAGTTAATGAAAGATGACTGCAGTTACTCATGAGTATACAGTAGATGGAATGCAATATGTTGCAAGTCTCATCTCCAATACGATATTGTACTGCAATACAGAACAAAGAAGTATGCAAAACTTTATCGCTATCGCAGGCATAACCATACTTCTTAGAAACTCTGACTGTATTTCCAGTAGAGCATTACTTAAGCAATGATTCACTCTCTAATGAAGAGAAAAAAAGTTTCTTTGGGCTTGGAGCAACCTGGTCTAGTGGAAGGTGTCCCTGCCCATAGCAGTGAGCTGGAACTGGATGAGTTTTAAGGCCCCATTCAACCCAAATCACTCTATGATTCTACGAATATCAGCTAACAAAATGTTGGAGAGTTCAGTACTTACACTGAAGCTTATGCACTGTTTACTCTCCTGGATAAACTCCAAGCTTAGGCAAACTCTCTTTGATACCAAAGATGGTTGCTTGAATGAAGGCATAATTAAGAAGTTTAGGATCATGAGATTTATCTCACCAACCTGTAAAGGCATTTAGCAAGGACTACAGAAGCACAGAACTTGCACAAAGACCTGATTTCACTAAAATGTTAAATTAATGTTATCACCCTATCAATCCTATCATCCTATCAGTGTTAGACAGGAAAAGCCTTTTGGTAGGAAAGTTAGTGTTGGCTTGTTTGGGGTTTTGTTCTGGAAAGCAAAAAAGAAAATGGAAAAAAATACAACATTATAATACCAGTTAACTTATATAAATTCTAGTCTATAAACTGCTCTGCAACTCTGCAAACAGGAATAGAAGAGGCATATAGATTTATATGGGAAAAGAGCCATCTTTTAGGATACTGTTTGTTTGCATAGTAATATTGGGCACCTAACCAAGATGCATACGTAGATAACAATAGAAGTATTTGCACTTTTTTTTCCAGAAAGAGCTGGGAGATCAAATCCAGGCAAGAAGCATCTCTAATGTGGTTAATTAATGTTTAGAAAAAGAGAGGAGAGAATTAACAGAAATTAATTGTCTGTGGTTATTCTCTTGTGGAAGGCTGAGCTGAACCTGCTGCAGAAATAAAGGTGCGCATCACTTTGTGGGAATGAGAGCAGGAAACTGAACTGAAATGCAGCTACATGGTTGGGTTTTTCTTCCCTTTTTTATTATTATTTTTTATTTTAATGGAATTGAATACTCGGGACAGGGGTGAGTGCCTGTCCCACTGTAAGTTCAGGGAGGGCACTTCTCCGACACTGTGGTTTTCACTCCAAGGGACTTCTCCTGCCGCTGGAGCTGAGCCATTGCCCCCACCGTCCGGGGACAGGCAGATCCTTTGTTTCCCAGGTGACTGCACAAAAAGTTTGCTATCCCTCTCTGAAAACTGATTTCTACTATATACAGTCTGGAGATCTTCCATAAAGCCTCACATATTAAGCTCTACTTAATAGAAGTAGTAATAGGTGATACTCTAATAAAACAGAAAGGCATGAAATAGCTGTAAAGAGCTCATTTGGATGGGCAGGGATAGAGCAGCAGCATGGGGGGGAGGAAGGGGGGGAGTGGAAGGGGCCACGAGGGGCTGCTTCTCACCTGCCTCCATTTTCCCTCTGGACCTGAACACAGTATTATCCCATTGGATGAAATCTGTCTCCCATTCCCCTGGCAGTCCCCAGCACAGACAGCTCACTGTCAGGTTGATAATTAGCCAGTTAATCCAGGCCTCAGAGCTGACCCACGGAGCCTATTAATCCAGTTTCCATTATAAGGTGCCTGTTTGCAGCTGCTCAGCCCTCACACATTAACTGTCCATCAGTGCCACTAGTGCTGTGAAAGCTTTTCAGTGTTGCTTTTCAGATGTTTTCAGAGAGTTGCAGTGAAGGGTCTGAATGGCCTGGGATGTTTCTGAGGCATCTCAGCGTAAAGATTTCCACCAATTTATGGCCTCTCCATAATGAATTCCAGCCATGCGGGGAGAGACAAAAGACTCCAGCAAGCGCTCCTGCCAATGTGCTGCTTGAGCTACTCAGCTGCAATACTCCAGTAAATAGGTTTTAAAATACATTGCTAAGGGTAAGATTATTCCTCTGGGAAATAGAAACAAGGGTGGTTTTCCCTAAAGGGGTGCCTTGAAATGGGAACAACTTGCTGCTTTTCCCCCTTCTCTCTACCAGGTGAGTAAGGTACTGCCATTCCCATCCCACTGTTTGATAGCTCAGCTGCTGAGTACAGTTTCTGATACACTCAAGCAAGTGGGGAAGAATGAGTAGGTATGGAGCTCCCCTTTACAGCATGTTGTACATGTCCTTCAACGAAAAGTCTGTGATAGTGGCATTGCAGCAGGAGGAGAGCCAGTTGCAGGAGCAAGAGTGGAAAAGCTGATACCTTATTAGCCCTCTAAAAGGCTTTCTCTCATTGTTCCTCCTAGGACAAAGTGGCTGAGGATCACAACAGGGTAGGAATTCAGAGGGCAATACAGGTAAACTGAAACTTAACAGCAAAGAACAGAAGCCAGATGGCTACATCAGCACATGAGCAATCTCAACCGCATTTACAATGACAGCACACAATACAAAGGAATAATAGTGCAATATATTTTTTATCATGATATACTAAGGCACAAATTGATTTTTTTATATATATATATATATTTTAGTATGAATTAAAAGCATTCAGGTGCTGAGTTCTTTCTCATTGGGGTTCCCTTCATTACAAAAAGGAAAAGAAACAACCACGTGTTTTTCCAGTTTGGTGATTAGGGTTCTTTTAAGCAAAGATATTAAGTATCCTTTAACATATTTATTTATATCTACGTATGCATCAGTTAGGAAAGCAGGAAGCAAAGGATAGAAGTAGAAAAAAAGAAAGACAGAGGTGTGTGTTTTTCATACAGAACATATTGACAAGTTTATAATGGACCTTTCTGCATTGCCTGCAGCCTTTAAGCACAGAATAACCTGAATAAATTCACTTGCATTCACAAGTTAGCCCAACCTTTGCAGTTCCTAGAAAAAAACAACAGCAAAGTTACATCAGAATATGGAAAAAACCAAAGTATATAAACTTTGTGTTTATGGTGTTTCAGTGAAGAAAAATGGCCTTTCTGTACTTTTGTACTTACAAAGAAGTACGTTCTGTTCTCTCTTTTTTTCCTGTCTTAATTCCCTGGCTTTTAAGCCACTTCCACTTTGTAGTGAAATCCTGGAGAATTCCTGAATAGTTCCACAAATTATTTTGACTTTTTTTCCAAATTTTTCTTGGAAAGCTGCTTTTGATCCATGTTACATCATGATGTCCCAGTGAATCTCTATGTGATTGCACACTTTATCATTCAGATCACAAAGCTGTAAAGAAAATAGAAGAGACCTTTAACTGCAGGATGAAGGAGGGATGAGATGACTGAAGTGGAAGCAGTCAGTGAGCATAAATACAGGAGTTTTCCCTGTCAATATCTAGTACTGACAAAAGCAAGCAAAGGAAATGGAAATCAGCTGTGCAGCCAAATGATAAAATGCTTCTCCGCTTACTTTAAGCAGCCTATTTCCAGTTACCCTCATAGCCTTGGTTATATTCATTGTTCAGTGTCCCTTCGTCAATATTCTATTTATCATTCAACAACTAGAGTGGTCATGATGCTTCATCCTTGGTAAAAAAGTAGAAATTATTGATTTAATTGGGAGCAAGGATGAGAACTTGGTTCACTACTTTCCTGTTAACTCTGTTGCTTACTGTAAATTGCTTGAGGAAAAGCCTGTTTGCTGTATTGCTTGTACCCGTTTAGTTCTGTTTTCAATGCTGCTTGAAACTGCTTTCTCCCAGAAGAAATAGAGCATCATCAAGGAATTCATGGATTAGATCTCCTTCAGCTCAAATCAGTCTATGCAATTCTGATCGTGGTTATTTTTCAGAACAGATTTGTGTATGTGTCTGGGTATTTTGAGAAGTACATTGTTGATTACTAAAGCAATCAAGTCCAGACAGTGATTTTGTGATTCACTTCAGTGACGTGATATAAATACCATATCTGAGCTTTTCAGTTTCATTTATAACCTCGAACACCCACTCAGCTGCCTTGCTGAGATTTGTTCCATTGCTTCCAATTCTATGTTTATCGGCTCTTTAAGCTGGAACAAAAAAACCCCATGCACAAAATAGGTATTTTTTGGAGGAGGAGACTGATGGCTCCCTTTGTACAGAAATGTCTTCCTTTCTCCTCAGTTGATTTTATAAATTACTGCCCACACTGAACCAGACTGTTTGTCACTCTCAGCATCAGCGGTGCTTTCTCAACCCATCGGCAGCTACACTTTGCCTTCCCAATTTATTTAGCCCAAGATTTAAGATGGACAGAGACTGCCGCTCTTGTAAATCCTGATTTCATTAGTGAAGGAGTGTCTGGCAAAAAGTCCCTGCAGGAGATGCTCTGCTCTCCATCTCCCATGCAGCCTAACTAGGTCTTGAATGGTAAAAAGAGCATGGGATGTCTGAGGTCTTCTGAAGTATGATAATAAGACTTATGAAGAAAGTGGTTCCTGTGAGGCCTCATTACAGGTATTTCTAGGGCTAAGTTACTACTTTAGAGGGCGCAAAAGACATCTTTACAACAACTTCCCCAAAACAAAGTGGATCATTTCTATGTGGATCCATCTCATTTCCCTCATAATAGCAGCAGAGTAAGACTTGCTAATTGGAACATAATGCAGTTTGTCATACATTTCTGTTATGCTGTCATTATTTTTACCATCAATATGAACCCATCTTAACACTGAGACATAACTGTCTCCAATTAACTGATGAAAAATGACATCTGTGTAAAAGTGCAGTGTAAAATTGTCCTACAGTACAGTACAGCACAGTATTTCTCCTTGGTAGCTTTCTTTCATAGACAAACTAAAAATGAGAGATGGAATGAGTTTTAAAAAATAAAGAAACTAGTGACACTGTTGCTTTCACTAAGCAGATAGATGGTTTTGTGTAGCTTGTATTTCAGTAGGGATGTGGAAGATAAATGCTACTTATCCTGTGTTCTAAAAAAAAATAACTACATTGCAGGAAAAAAAGCTCCAATGGGATAAAATCCTCTAAAAGTAAACTGAAATTTCTTTGTGTTTTCTCAATCTTCCTTTTCAAAAACAGGAAGAATTTTAAAAGTGGTATCTGAAAAGTTTATCTGCATTCATAGTTGTGTATTTATCCATATGTATATAAAATATATCTATTCATATATATAACAATATTATATATTATTTTTATTTAGGGGTTGAATACTTTTAATGAATGTCAGTCAAAGTGCAAATAAACCATTCAGAGAAATGGAACAGAGAAATTAAGAGGCTGAAAAGGAGATGGGGAAATTCAAGTTCCTTCCTGCAGCTGCTCTTGCCAGGAGGCTAAGAAGTCCCCTTGATCTAGGTTACAAAAGAAACAGTTGTGAGCATCAGCCTTTGTGCAGATCCCAATCAGACATGGACATCAGGCACCATAAGGTGCCACTGCAGGACCTGGGAGGATGCAGCAGGATTTAGGAGGATGCTGCAGCTCCTGCAGTGGCACAAGCAAGGGCCATGAGAGCTTTGAGGTTTGAAAGAGGAGTGAACACACTTCCAGCAGCATGTAACAGTACAGCAGGGCTTTTCAAGGACTGCAATATGGGACCTGTCTGGCACATGTGGGTGTGCAAAACCAAAGACCAACAGGCTTTTAAACATAAACTTCTGTCCACTTTCACCATGTCCAAATTGAAGATAAAGATGGCCTAAACTCTGGAGGACAATTTTCTTCTGCCTCTTTTTGTATTTACAAATAAAATAGCCTGAAGAGAAGCCACATTTATCTGCAACTAAAATACCATCTGCTTATGTGTGAAAAAAATTGCCTAGTCATATGGATTCAGGGTTAGAATGATAAATTTAATTATCAGAAAGTAAAAGAGCAATTCACATTTGGAAGTAGCAAATTTCAGCAGAGCTCAATATTTAATTTGAAGCCATTTCCTGAAAGTTCAATAGACACTGTGAGTTTCTCCAAAATTCAACACATCATCTGGAGCAAAACTGTTGAGATACTGCATTTATGAAGCATAACAAAATGTAGCTTATCACACACCCCGTTGTGGCTGCTAATATACATTGGAAAGTTTCCTGTAATTTCATCATTTATGCTTTTTTATCTGTTATTGGTGGCTGCCTACATTGCTGTATAACTTAGTTTAGATTACCATATAACTTCATTTAGATTACCTAAACTCATTTTGTTAAATCCAGTTCTGGTGGTGTTTTTTTCCATTTTATTCCATTAAGAAGATGTGTGCTACATATGGACCAATATTATGGTTGGTCTGAATTGATCAGAATTCTTTTCCTATTTATTCTATTGCATAACAAAAAAGATCACTTATATTTTTCCTCATCATGATTTCTTATAGAGAGACATAATGCTGGGATGACAAATAATTTCTGCATACAAAGATAAAAAAAAGTTGCTTCTATAACTTAACAGATGTTCTCTGTTCTGATTAGTATCCGCATCGCTCTGAAGTTGAACATTCCCTTTTTATTTCTCTCTGTGAAGGTTTTCTTTATAGTTTTAATGAATTTTCCAGCCATCATTTCTTTGGGTTCCTCAGACTTTATTCCCAGACATCCTGAATCAATACTGCCATGCCCTGACGAAGCACTCACTGTTGCATAACGTAATGCAGCTCAGTAACTCTTTTGTTCTGTGAATGGATGGTCAAGCTATTCAGCGATGCACATCTTCACCTTGCTGCATGCTGAGATACGTTCTAGTTTAAGGACATTTTTCTAACTAAAGAAAAACTATTCTTTTGTGAAGCTGTAGTATTTTTAGGCACTTTCTTCTCCAATGTAGTATTCGCTGAAGTCCTCTAAGATTTCTCTATCACTTCAGTCCATGCTAACTTGGGTGAAATATCAGTGCTTCTTCAAAGGCACTGAGAAGCATTGTTTTGCTTTTCTCAATGACCTGCCGTGCAAGTCCATCACTCTAGAGTTCCACCAGGGAGTCAGCTGCTAGATTAAGAAAGCTCTCTAAGAAAGAGTTTTCTCATAATTAATTCTTTGAATTCACTGTTGGGGAAAAGTAATTGCAATGAAACCAGATGCAACTGCAGGCACAGGCAGACCCACGGAGCCACAGCCTCATGACTAACTTTGTTCCATCTCGAGCACCTGTAACTAACATTAGGGGGATTTCTGGGTTTCATTTCCTGCCATACAATATGTCAACAGACAACAACCCAAATTCCAAGAAATATGTTACTACTTGAATGCTGATTTCCACCAGCTTTTGGATGCTGGATATGGAGTCGTGCAGACTTTTATCTAATTGGACTTGTATCTAAGTATTGGAAATAAATACACTGTTCAATCTCTCACAGACCTGCTTACTTGAGTCTCATCCATGACATTAGCTCATGCAATCACACTCAGGGACAAGGCAGGCTTTGTTCTTGATTTTTTAATATATTTTTTTGATTGTGTTGATGAATGTACTTGAGTTTTACCAAGTGATGGGAGAATGCTTGTCCAGATTTCTCAGATGTTTGAATTCAAGGCATAAACTGGCATAAAATGTAACCTATTCATTTGGAACTGAAAAAGTAAACCCTTTATTGGGGAGAAGAGGGAAAGGAAGGGTAGGAAGGTTGGTGGCAGACGTGTTTATGATAGATTGTCTTTTGGGATAGCAAAAATACTTTGGTTTTATACAAGTTTTTCTCTGGTTTACCTTCCTCATATACCTTATATTTTATTTTCAGTCACTATCCCTCATATTTCCATACTACAGTTCATGGCTAGCCTTTGCCCAGCTTAAAACTATTTAAACGCATCAGCACTATTGTCCGGGAAAAGAAGAAAGAAAACCCTCTGTCTCTTTTTCTTTCTTTTTTGCTGGCACCACTCGTTGCTGATTCAAAAGCTCCATTATTTAAGCCTTCCATAGCTTCCACATTTCTGGAGAATTTCAGCTCTCATGGGTTTTCCTTCCTTTCTTTTTTTGCTGGGGTATTCTCATATTTCTCTATAGGCCCGGTACCTACCTTGCTAATCACTCAAAGTCTGATATATCCTTTGTTTGGTGTTTCATCTCTAATTGATCAGCATGACCACATACTTTCAAACATCTTCTGTGGTCCTTTGTAAACAAGCTGCAGGATTTTCTCCAGAAGATAGATTATGCACTTTATCTGTAGTAAGAATCCTAATGTATTTCCAAGTAACAGTGAGCCCACAATCTCTTCCTGTATCACACCTTTTTAATTTAAGATCGATACTTCAATGTCTAACATTTAATATGTGCTTATAACCTTGTTTGGATTGAGTCCCTGAAATGTATTTTTAATGTTTAATTTCTGGGTTTTCTGTCTAGAATCATATAGATGGTATAACTCACTCTTTAATTGCTCTCCAGGAAAAACCATTGTATTCCTGAGTTTTGTTTTATTTTTGTAAATGTAATAATATAGAGATCCTTTAAACATGAAGAATCTTCAGCTTTTGGCCTTGTGAGAAGTCACTGAAGCTTCCATTAGATCTACTGCCTGGCTGACTGAAGGTGAAATAGAGAAGTTGGTTTTCTTGAGTGGTGAGTACCCAAACCAATGGGCACCTTTGGCCACTTTTTAAAAGAGATGAAAAATTCAGCCTTTTTTTGTTCTTTTCTTAGTAAAATATTAGTAAGAGGGTTCTAATACCAAAAAATGGTCATTTATTTGGCTACTTTTTCAAATTCATGTGGTCAGCAGATGTAATTAAGCATAAAGCGAATCAGAAGATAGCATTCCTGTAGGCATAACCATTGTGCTGATAAACTTATATGCAACTGAAATGTCTTGCAGAAGAGGGGAACAGTTAGTCTGAGGCAGTTCCTAAAGATACCAGTGAGAATCTCAGTTCGTCTGTCAGAACTTCTAGTTTTGGAATGTCTGTGGAAAATGTCACAGGTAATTTAGCACTATCTCTTGTATCAATCCATGTGTGCTGAGAATAAACATCACTTTAGACACACTCTGCATTGCTGAGTCTCAGAAAAGTTAAAACAGACAAATATGTCAAAACTGATTTTGCTATTAGAGGGCTTTGGTTGTTGGGTAAAGAAGTATAAAAAGTCCTTATTCCTCCTCAAGGATACTTGAGCATCTCTACGAAGTTGAAATTTACTCTAAACATCAACAAAATTGCCTGTTCCCCCCTTTTGAAGGAACTATTCAGTCTCTGGGAGAGGTCTAGTAATAACGGAGCTCATATTAAACAGGGCTAAAATTCTTCACAGGTAAAAGCTGCATCTTTCAGAAATAAAGTTTACACTGAATTTGCAGCAGAGACTTATTTCATTTTGGGTCAATCTTATATTTTGCTGGGTATGCACAAGTATAAACCATGTAAATAATATACTGCAGAGCCCCAAAGAAATTTCCTAGCTAGCTCATTTTCCTATCACCTTCTCCAGCTTTCCAATGCTTCTACAAACTTGCACCTCTATTTCAGACAGAATTGAATGGTTTCAGAACTCTTTTACTCTATGATTGTATATTTGGGCAAAATTTCCCATCACAGTTGCAGCATCAATGATCAAACTATAATTGGTTGTGATCTTATGCTCCCAGTAATTGTGTCTCCTCTAGCTTGAAGGTGGCTAAAACTTCTATTAGACTCTGAAGAACTTGGACTTCAACTCAGTCTTTCTAAATGAAAAATACGAAAAAGTGCAGGAAGCAGGATATGCTCAGCAGGAGCAGTATTTCCTTTGAACAGAAATGCTTAATACTTTCAGTTTCCATTAAGGCCTCAGTCTTTTTGCCAGCGTATGACACAGGCATTGGCTTTAGATGCAGTGGAAAGATTTCTTTATCCAAATGGCAGAACATGATTATAAGTTTTCTGCCATCTTTTCTGCTACACTCATTCTTTCCAGGAAGGTTTCACGGCACACAGAGAAACTTGTTCTGTTCTCGGCCCTTCCTCAGTCTTTGAAATTCAGAACATGTATATACACCATACTGTTCACTTTTGCTTTCAGTGCTGCAAACTGCATAGAAGTGTTTCACTACAAGACTCTAATTTCCTTATCTTTGCTGTGTCCATTAATGCTGTTAGTTTTTCTGTCCCTACCATAACACAGACTAAATTAACATTTCCCACTAAGCATGGCTACCAGTTCTTTTTGGGAAAGGTGACATGAACCCTTCTGTTGAAGTAAGCAAAGGATGTTTTTTTCCTTTGGTGTAAACAGAATTCCATTAGTTTAGGATCTGCATAACTTACTGAAGTCAAATGGTTGACTGATGATTCTTGTGTCTAAGAGAAGAAAATTACATATATGGAGACATTTCAGCATACAAAGGATAAAGGAGTAGAAAATTAAAAGATCATCCATCAGTCCTTTTGGTGCTGTTTCTGAAATGTTGCATTTCATGTTACTTTTTCACCTGTACATAGGAATTAAAAGTAAAAAGGACTAAAATCTAACTTTATATTTTCCTCTCTATGTAGTTTTTAGGAAGAAAGCAGCTTGCATTTAAAAGAGAAAAAGAGAAAAGAAGAGAAAAAGAGAAAGATTTAATTCAAAGGAATATGAATGTGAGTTGTTCATAATGCTGAATGCCAAAAAAAAGCTCACCTTCTTCTTCCCAATGCACAGTGTCATTGCTTAGAAAGGAAAGAGAAAGGCTACAGCAGCAAATTGGAATAAAGCAGAAAATTCCTGTGAAGCAGGTAGCCTCCCATTCAAGTTTAGTTTCTGTACTCATCTGTTTAAAGCATCTGTGCAAAGTAATTAGAGACATAAAAGTGGAACAAAATAAAATTGGAGTTATAATAATTTTTATGAGATTTGAAAGGCATTTCTTAATTCACATGCCTATCACAAAATCCAAAGAACATTTCAATAAAGAACATATCTATCAGCCATTCTTTCCAGTTTTTCCATTAACTGAAAGTATATCAGTGCTTTCTTGTTTCATGGTCGGAGTTCAGTTACTCAGGTCCTACTATGTTCCTAAAGTGTTCAGATCAAACTAAATGGCTTCACATTGTTCAACAACTTTCCAATTTTCTACTAGAGAGGAACTGATAGAATATATGCTTTGCCAAGCACAAGAAATGGTAGGATCAAACGTTGAGTGAGTTTCAATCTCAAGTTTCAATCTCATATCTTGTCGTCTGATTTACGGTATCTTTGTATCTGTTGAAATAGGTGGTTAAGCAGCCTTTATTATAAGGCTTTATGCTGACAATAATGCTAACAGTCCAAAATACTATAATTCTATGAAAAAGAAGCTTGATACTATTTCTGAATTCAGACACGACGGAGACTCTTTGTCCTGGCATTCAGTGAAGTAATAAGGTAGAAATGTATGCACTAAAGGGTGCTTTTAAGGCACTAAGAAGACAGCATGTCTTTGTGTATTTTGATTACTTTGCATGCTATTAATAGAGGACAACAAGAGGAGAAAGTTTGATTCTTCTTCTTTATATAAATGCTAAGATGCAGAACGTTTAGTGAAGGATAGCTTTGTGAGACGTGATGCTTGGATTACGGAGAACCTCTTGATTTATTTTCTTCTGCCAATCCAATCTTTAATAAGGAAAGACTGTTGTGAGGTTCCTGATGTATCACCTGCTGCTTTTGTTAACTGGATGGCAAAAATAAACATCTGATTCTTTACCTTATCAATGACCTTGCAAATTTCCAATTTGGCCTCTTTCATAGCCTAGGACCAAGGGATTTAAATAAACCCCTGCATCTCCTGCTGCCCCAGGCTCCCTTCCTGTGCCCTCCAAGTACTTCTTGTATGTCATTGCTATGGAATCTACTGATCTGCAGCATACCCAGAACTCTCTGGATACACTGGAGTTCACTGGAGGATTTTTGTAGCACTCCCCTTATCTTTACGCATGTTGCCATACTCCTCCTCTGGACTTTTTCCATTGTCCAGTTGAACCCCATGTGGACCCCCAAAGGCCTGAACAGTAGAGCCTGAAGTGAACCAGAAGAGGAAATCTTCCTTACTGGACTGAAAATAGCTTCAAGGGATGCTTCTCAGAGACATGTTATATCTTAGACTGGCTACTTCTGTCATGTTTTTACTATTCAAGTGCCCTGTCAAAGGCTCACCTCATCCTGGGTAGTTGAAATTTTAAATGCTAAATTCAATTTAAAGATCACTGAGGTTTAAGTACAAGTTTCCTAGTCTATCAAAATTTTTACTATATATTAGGAAAAGAGAAAATACACTTTATACCTTCATGAAGAGGGAGCTGTTTCGAGTTCGTGACTGGTGATTTTGCTTTTATTCCTGCTTTCTTTTTCTCAGATAAATACCTTGGCATAAGCGTATGGTTTACTTTGTCTTATAATTTTAACCAAGTTAATTCTCTACTGTTTGTTTCTCCTGCACTGAGTCCATAATTTAGCCTCAGCATTTGACAAGTGACTAAGGATTTTGACCCTTGGGAGTATCTCTGACTCTGAGACCTGCAATGGGATTCTCATTAATGTCAGCCAGAATTCCACACACAAAGAGCAAGGCAATGTCTCTGGCCCTTCAAAATAGAAAGAGGTTTAGTTGATAAGATTTAAAAAAAAGAGAGAAAAAAAGTTATCTGCAGGAATGAGCAAGGAAATTAATCAAAAGGAAAACCAGGATGCTGCTAACGGAAGGTGTTTTACAGAAAATAAAAGCAAAACTAGAGAATGGAAAATCTAGATCACAGTGAGGAATGAAAAGGTGGGATCTAATTCAGACACAAAACAAGATGGGAGTGAATTTTAACAAAGAAAAGCAGTTGCTGTAGAAAGTACATTTAGCTGATCTCAAGAAACTATTTAAGGTTTTTAAACGAGTTCAATAGGAAGAAAAGTATCAAAGTCCTTGGAATAGCATGTAGACATTAATGAGTAATGACAGTTACTGCAAAGACTGTGAGCCATCTTCTTTAATGCAAGTTACCAGAAGTTTTAGTAATAGTTTCAAGCTTTAGTAATGGTTTTAACAGGGAGATGAATGTATGGGGTCTTTTACCTTCAAGGAAAAAGGCAGATTAGCTAGCTAGCTGTCTGAAATGGTAAGGTCTTTCCTATAGGCATCTTGAATCACTGTTTCTCATTCTTTATTAAACTGCCTTGCAAGTACTTGCATATTTTCTTTCAAGATGTTGCAAAACATTGCGAATCTTGGGCAGACCTACGAAATCTTGGGAAATCACAGGCTGTGATTATTATAATTACCTCATGCTGCAGTAGTCCCTAAGTGTTCTCTAAGGCTCAGGCAGGTACACAATCCACGTGTTATTTTACAGCATCCTCACCTGTAGACTGTGAATCGATGCAGAGCTGAGACAGGACCTTCAGCAGGAGAGGTATAAAGGAACTCTTTTTTGGTAACATAGGTAAGCACTGACTGAAATCATTATCTTTGTCTCTCAGACCCATCTAAAAACATTACTGCTGCTAGAGAGCCAATCTGCTACATCTTCTCCATTCTCAGACACAAAATTACTTAATGCTACAGTTTATAATACAAGGAAAATACCTTTCTGAATTTAGAAACAGCACTTCCATGCTAAGCCAGCTCTCAATTGCCCTAAAAGTAATATGTACAACATTTATTCTACAGATGAAAATTCATAGGTTTATATGATTTCTCCTTATCTGACCTTGAAGGAACTCACTAACATCACTTGTTATTCTCATCAGGCCAACAAGATACTGGTCATAAGTTCAGGACATTCCATAAGACAAAAATATGTTTTAAGAAATGCATGGTGGTGGATATTCAGTATCCAGGCTATAAGTTTGCAAGTTGCCTTCTCGCATCACTGTTGTGGACAATGTTTGTGCTACATGCTAATTAATCTTTTATTGTACAATTAAAATGAAAAACAGTGGAGTAGCCATCTCTATTGCTTTTCATTAAACATATGAACTCTGATAATATACAATGTTGTTCTTCCTGAAAAAGGATTCATTTTATTAATGGTAAATAACATTTGATCTATTATTGCAATTAAACTCTGTTACAGTGCATAAGCCATGTTCTTCCAGGCATATCTCACTTCAGAAAAAAATCACTTTAAAAATTCAAGTTCTAAAGTATTCCTGGAAAGGGAAACTCTATCCTTTTATTGCCAATTCAAATGGGTGAGAGTAGATCCCATCAATCTTTGATTTTTCTGTAATAATTCATGAAATTTCGTGAATCAGCAGGTAATTGGTTCTTACAGACAAGCCTCTGAGCATTTTTTTCTACTATTCAAGAGTTCCATGGATTTATGCCTCTGCATATAACAGTTAGTGCCTTCAAACAGGGACATTAAAAAATTTCCACTTACATACAAATGACCTTTTAAACAGCACCTATGATTGATTTGCAGTAGGTAAAATAACACCCCCTTACTTCCTGGTATTTAATTTACCTGACAGAACCATCTCTCACAGGTTTTCTCAAGGAGTTTTGAGCAAGCTATTCTCAGGATTATTGTGTATCAAATTGCCATGGTTTCTAATGAAATAGTAAATTAGAGGTGTTGAGTGGGTCACTGTTATTTTGGATATTCCTAGCTGACTGGAAAACTTGCCAGTAATTTTCATTCCTGTATTTTTGGCTAGAGGTGGGAGGGGGTGAGGTGAGCAGAGAAAAATTAAATTAGATTTTTTTTAAATGCTGTAGTGATTTAAAAGCCTGAATTACATTGAAAATTATTGAGTGCAGGTGCTTCTCAAAGTTAAAAATAGGTGCGTGGGGACGAAAACCTCACTGGAAGTCTGTGACTATTAAACTTCTCATTCTATTTTGAAAAGAATATCAAGTTGTTAAATAATTTGATATTTTTCCCCCAATCTTTCTTTATTTGGGCCTGTTCACAGCTTGTACAGCAAACAGGCAGGTATGTCAGGCAGAGCATCTCCAGGGAAGACTGCGCCCCTCTGCTCTCTAGCTCTATTCCTTTCACTCTTAAAACACTTTCAGAGAGTGATGGTTCCCTGTATCTTAATTATCCTGTTGATTAGATAGTTCAGGATGAGATTATTCACCCATCCAAGATGACAGCCCCATGGAGATGATATGCTCAATCTGCCAGGCAAATGCAGGAGCGATAGCACTGAGGTCTACTTTCCTGCGGATGCTCCTCAAGGCCACCCTCCTCAGCAAGTCTTCTGCTGTCTTAAACACATACACCCTGCAGTGAACAGCATCCCAATGCTGCCTCTATTAACTTTGTATCTTTCCACTACCTACTTTGACAAAATTCCAGTGAATTTATTGGTTTAGGATAGCTCTGTCAAATTTGATGGGGTACAAATTTGGAGTAAGAAGTTTTTAGAAGTTACACAAAGAGTGTGTGTATACATTTACATTACAATGATTAAAAAAATACCTCTCATGTCTTTACAAAAGCAAGGTAAAGTTTTCTTTGGTTTGGTCACAAAGTTGAACAGAGTAATATGTATTATAAAATAACCATAGTTAAAAAGCCAAAGCAATTTAATTGAACGATTTCAGATCGTTAGGTTTATCAGATTCCCTGGTTTAGTTTTGATAACCTACTTTGCTCTTCCCTGTTCCTCCACATTACTGAAGCAAAAGTGACAGTAGCAATCAGAGAAAACAACAAATTTGGGATGGGGGAGGGGAGAAACCCAGCATAGCAGTGAGACCAAGAGATATAAAATACCTCAGAGAAAACTTGAAGTGAATGTAATTAAAATGGCCTTTTCCCCCTTGAAAAATTATTTTTCAGTGAAGCACAACCTACTGAATTAATTCTATTATAGAAGAGTGGTCATGATAAATCCTGCCTTACAGGTTCATTGATTTAATCAAAAAGACCATCTTAATGCAAATGCTAATTCTTCATTTGGGTAAAGCAAGGCACAGAGGCCTTAACTAAAACTCTCAAGCTGGCAGGTACCATGACCCCCAAGACCTGCATCAGACCTCACTCCTGCAGCCAAAATCTGTATGCCACAATAATACATGTCCTATTCCTCTCCTGTGAACTTTCTTAGCAGTGAGGTAGCCAGTCTAACAGAACCAAGGATGGAGGTGTGCTTCCTGGGAACAAACCCTTGCACAAAGTCTGGGGTTGGAAAGAGTACCTGTATTTCATATCTAATATTCTTTACAGCCGTGGCTCTAGAATTTATGTATTCACAACAGTGTCAAACATTATTACTAATGAAACCTGAGGAATGCTGCTAGGAAGGTGCACATCACAGAGGGCATGACAGTGTAACTGAGGATACACTTTTCAGTTCTGCTCAGTGCAGATCTGACATGATCTCTTCGAGAACAACTTGCAGTCACAAAATGTATCACTAGAAAATGAACCAGAGGCACAAATCAAAGCACCTGTACTAGTAGCAATATGTATAGTATCTTCAATGAGAGAACTTTTCCTCTTGCAAATTTGACCCCTTCTGTAGATCCCAGTCAGCATCAATCTCAACAACCATGTTTAGGGCACATGTGTCTTGATGAGACACAGGCAGCAGAGTTATTCATTTTTAAATGAGCTATTAGATTATACTTTTCTGTTTGTATTTGCATTTACTTCAGAAGAACTTAAAAATATGTGTAAATATGTGCACCACTGAGTAGGTCTACGCAGCATGAATTAATATGGTTGCAGCTTATGTGGTTGTGTGATTGTGCAAGGTAAGTCATCTCTGGGAAAGCCGATTGATTCACTCACGGGACAGGTACTTCCACCTATTCCAACTGGTAAAGTTAAAAAAACCCAAACATATTAATGATTAATTCATAATCCCTTTAGATTTATAATTTAGACTCAAACCAGTCACAATCTTACAAATTCCTATCCCTGCCTCCAGACCTGAACCTGTAAATAGTTGCAAGCTCATTCTGAATAATTCAATATGAGATGAGATACTAAGGTAAAAAGTTCTGGATCCAAATGTGTACAGATTTTTCTTCAGCAGAACTAAGCTGGTTTTGATCTAGAGAGGCTGTTTTCAGGACACTGGTAGGGAATGTTTTTATGGGACTAGGGTATTATACCCAGATTTGTATATTGCATCTAATACCCAATTCTGCAAGCACAGAAGGATATAACTTTTAAATTAGTGGATGTACTCACACAAGTAAAATTGCTCTTTGATTGTACCACTAGTAGGATCAGATTCCTAATTAATGAATGTGTTCTTGGTGTTTAGTGAACTAAGATAGAACAGAAGATTGTTGTTGATACTATTATGTCAGGGAGTTTTGCAATTAGTGTTCAAATTTTCATTTCAACGCTTCATTCAGCTCCTCCCTCCCGTGCTAACAATTAAGTTCCCAAGCCACAAAACATCCATTACATTGTGTATGTTGTCTGCAGCATTGATATACAGTCCATCAGCAACTGTATAAGCTCTTATTTCACCTTCATTTACTAATATTGTCTTCACTATTGAATACTGACGCAGGCAAAGTAGACATCAACATTTAACACATAGTTTAAATAAAACTAATGAAAATTGACTCATCCATGCCTACTTAAAAGATTAGTGTTGTACAACCATTCTTAATTACCTTTTAATTTTAGCTTTGAATTCCTTCCCAACATGACTGTATCCAATGTCTTCCATCCTGTAATACAAACTCTTGCTTTTCTGCTGAGCAGTCAGACACTCACCTCATCAGCAATGAACTTGTCAGTGAAAGTGAGATGACAAATCTATGCCTTGCTATATTCAATAGAAGTCAAAGAGCTTCTCGTGGCACAGAGCTACTACACAGCCCTTATAAATTATTTATGCCTCTCACATCCCCACATTCTTTATTCCATTGCCCAGCAGGACCCTGCTGTGTTGCCTTCACTAATCGCAACATGGTAAGAAGCCCTGAAGTTATTTGACAAACTCTGTTACCTTATAGGTTCAGGAGTCCCCATGCTTGTCTCTTCCTTCTTCCACAGCTTCCTCACTGCCACAAGCATGAAACTCTCTTTATCTCTGTCTAACACATTATCTTAGATCCAGGGTCAATTTCTTGCCGAAACCAGTGAGGAAATGCGGAGGAAAAATATTCTGCATTTGGTGGACAGGCACTTTCCTTTCTTTGTGACTGACATGAAAGTTGAGCCCTGGTTTCCATGGTCTTTAGATGAGCATGCTGATAGTAGACTTCCTGTGCTGGGCTTTCTCTTCTTTTTGTATTCACAGAGAAGCTTACAAGGGACTTGATTTTATTGTAAGATGAAAGAAGACTTTTTTCTTCTGTACAAAAAGGAAATGTTTTTCATTGTAGGGCTGAATATAGACATGATGTGAAGACAGGTGTCAGTGGGATGGGAAGAGCACCTTTCCATCGTGCCGCTGAGGGTATGAGCCACAAAGAGCAGTGCTAATGGGATGGGGAAGTCCCGCTCTTCTCAATTCTTGCCCATTCAGTTCTCATTGTGCACTGCCAAACATAAGACATTGCCAGATTATTATGATGTCAAGATAAAAAATCATACTAGAAAGCACAAAACTGTTCAATCTTATCAACAGAGCTTTCAAAGTATAAAAGATTTCACCAAGTGAGAAGATGCTAATGTGATGGAAATAGTAAATTACAGGCTTCGAGTGTCATGCTTGCATTTAACTGAAGTTCATGAGAATTGCAAAAGACACCACTTGAAATATTCTTAGCAATGCAGAGCATAGATACTATTAATAGCATTTAAGGGATACAAATGTATTTACCCAAGTGCCACAAATCTTATTAGGCATGTATAGAATATGCTGGTTTTGCACAAGGATTGAAATTAATAGGCATGACCTTTTTCTGACTTGCCTTTCATCCTCATAAATTCAGCTTGTTTGCAAAACAGGCTCAGCGGGATTTGTTTGTGATTTTTCTCATATCAAACACACCAAAACTTACAATCTTTTTTCAGTCCTTGTAGTCTCTTAAATAACAAATATTGTAAGAAGCTGTATCCTCTATGACTCATGGCAGTATTAGGCTGGCATCTAGGTTTATTTACAAGCAAGCATCCACCCTTGGATTAGCTTTTCCAGCAGATAGTCTGGTCTTTATTCCTAGGCAATAGTGATGCTTAGAGACAAAATCAGTAAAGCTTAGTCAGGATGAATAGATGGTATTAACTACACTGCATTTAGAATGCACAGCAAGGGCTCCCTGTTAAATGGTTGACTTTCAGCTTCCAGTATCCTTTGGTCAAACATATTCACAGGTATGATGATGAGTAATCCTGCATCCCGTCAGGCACTCATTTAATTCAAGATCTTGTATTCAGTAGAGGCCAATGATAATATTTCACAGAGAGATGCAACAGCTCCACTCAGGAAAATTATCTGCTCCTTTGGAGTATATTTTCCTACCCCCCTAGCAACCAGCTACTAATTAATGTTCTTAATCTCAGTGATTTGCATCTTTTGTATTCTTTTCATATTTGAAGTTCAGGTTATCCATTTATACACCTAATTCTTTCAGGAATAGTGGTAATCTCTATGCCTGCATGCTGTGAGTATTACAGTTCGAGCAACATGGATTGCAGAGAGTATATTCCAATTCCTGCATTTTCAAGCCCTTCCCTATCAATAAACACTGCTTGATTTACAGTACATAAAGGGGCAAATAGACTGAGCTTCCCTGAATTTCTTAATATTTTGTATAGCTCTTCAAGTGCCTTGGAAGTTTTTTAGGCATTTTTTGTCCTTAGAAAAAATAAACAATGCTGCTTCTTCCACCTATGTCAGCAGAAGTACATCTGAAACCGTCTTTACTGGTTTTCTTCTAGGCACTAATTTTCTATCAAGTGACAATGGGGGTCCAAAGTAAAATTAATCTCCTCCATCCTAATGATATTAAAATACATACAACTGTAGATTCCTTTAGATCTTGGGATGTGGTAGGCCAAATAAAGCTATCAGGAAAATCCTTCCAACAAGATACCAGCAGCTTGGAGCTGTGTGGTGCTCTGCTCTGCTATCTTCTCTTACTCTAGGTAGTGGCCACAGTGAGACCATACATCCAAGAAAGTGTGGATGAGAGTGGCATCACTGGACCTTCGAGGGAGATGCCAGATGTAGAAGACACCAGAAGATCCTTGCTTCACGTTTCACTTAATTTTCTGCTTAAAAAGTTGTGCTCTTTTCACGTATTGTGAATCAACAGTTTGGGTCTCACACGTCTCTGCTGCATTTTAAATACTTCTTGCAACTGCTTTTTCCCATGAGACTTCTGTGAGGAGGCAAAGAGGCCATGAAAATAGGTTAATGAGAGGTTGCATGAACCTTTCAGCATTTCATGAAGGCCTGACAAAGCTTTTGGCCCATGGAGAGCTCGCAGTTGAGATGATGCTAAATTGCAGTAGAAGACAGCTAAAATACAAGGTTTCTGAGAGTTTTAAAGCTGTTGCAAAAGTAATGATGAATTATATGGGCGTCATTCCTATGTGCTGAGCTTTTTATTTTGCCCTGGAATACTTATTTTCTATACCTGTGGCATTACTACAAAATTGTATCTTACATTTAAATAACATTATGAAGAGTGCAAAAATAATTCTGCTAAAGTTGGGAAATGCCAGCAAAAAAAATGCCAATGCAATCTCACTCTGGTCTTTCTTGCAGAAAAATGCCACAATTCATTATATGACTGTGTGCTATTTTTTTTTCACAGGTGTTTGCCTTTTTCAATATCTGGATTGAAATTATGTTTAAGTCTACCCCACTGGGTTTTGCTATATGGATGTTGTTCTGCCAACATAGCTTGTATGTGTATTACATACACTGAAAGTTGATTCAGTAGGATTAAAACTATTGCTAGTCTTCTTTTCCAGCTTTTCTCAGGGGAAAAATAAATGGTTTTCCATAGA
>JANHGB010011927.1:12321-37751 GCA_026283785.1 Coracopsis vasa | reverse complement strand
TCCCTGCCCATGGCAGGGGGGTTGGAACTAGATGATCTTAAGGTCCTTTCCAACCCTAACTATTCTATGATTCTAACTATGTGAAGGAACATGAACATATCTCATTACTCCTTCAAGCACCTCTATACCATACTCTGGATAGAGTTCTCACCTGATGCGTTTGGTAATGTTTGGGATGCAACTACTGACAGGGAAGCATAGAGAAAAGAGACTATTTGTCTGGAATACACTGATCTGTAATACATTTTAGGACATCAGTTACTGTGAAGCTGCTGGGCTTCTACTCAGTCCTCATTAAACCTCCCTCTTGTCTCTAAATCAGAAATACAGCCTATTATCCAGTAAAACAGCTCTGCAGATCTACAAATCTGAAAGTTAAATCTGTTCCTTGGAGTCCAACAGCTCTATTGATAATTTTCCTGATACAAAGTGGTGCTTTACCGACTCTCTTATGATGCCAGTTGTTTAAGGAAGAGATATAAAGTATCCATAATGTTTCAAATGCTGTGTTTGAAGTAATAAAGCCATTAATGTCAAAACAACTTGGAGCTCATAAGAATAAAATTTTGGCATAAATTTGGCCTACAGTGTCAGCTACTTCAGTATGGATATAATCAGAGGATAAAGCATGAAAAGATAGGAAAAAGTCTAGCTAAAAAGTTTTTTTATTACCTTCATTACCACAATTGAGGTTGCTAAGGGTGGTCTCCACCAGTCATTGCACTGCTGAGCCACAGAGCATCATCCAGAAGCAGCCCCCACTTCCCAGCATCCTACAGCCTCTGTTCAGATACTGTAAAACAGAATATAAAAGCCCCCAAAACAACCCATACCTCTACCTTAGCCTTTTTTACAAGGCTGTATTTTTTACCTGCTTATAAACCCGACTAAATGAATGCATGTTGAGCTGTTGAAGCACTGACAGCTAACAGGGCTCAGCCCCTGCTGATTATCTCCTCAGACTCTCATTGTTGGGATATTTTGTTGCTCAAACCCAGTTGCTAATGGTAATAATCTGTAAAGAAAGAGCAGGTACTAAATTTAAGTAAAAGTGTGTGTAACATTCAGAAATGTGCACTCTCTATAGGGATGGGAAAACCCCACCTCCCTCAGTTTCTTTTTTAAATACCTTATTAAAGCTGTGAAACATTCAAGTGCAAGCAGCATGCAGGCTGCGTGAGATCTGAGTGGTGAATAGGCCTTGTGCTACACCACCTTAAAGCAGATTTACTGTATTTCACACTCAGTAAAAGAATAAAGATCTCAGAATTAAATTGGGCTCAGAATAGCACAGAACATGCCTTTTATGTCTTTACTTTTAGTATCATATGGTGATTTGCTATGAAGGCTTTTTGATACTAAAACGGAAAACCTTGGAGCCTTCAGGCTGTACAGAAGGCAAAATACATCATGTCTTATGTTAATTAAATGTTTCATCTTTCACTGATTAAGTAACTAAGATAGAACTGTATTTTTACAAAAAAAATGCCAGTGATATTAAAATTCTAACATTTTTGAAGGGACCCTAAGGGCAAGGCATAGTCACTTTATTTCACTACTTAATGTCATCTTAGAAAGTACTTTAATTAACTTATAGTAAATTATAACAAACTAAATGATGAAAGGGAATTGTAAATGGAAGCTGCACTCTCATCAGGTAACCTTAAATGAGGAATGACTACTTTTCGCTGGAGAAGCAGCAGTGATGCCTCTGTGGCATCCCATGATCTTGAATCTCCATGGCAGACCAGCCACACAGACCTGGAGGGAATCACTGATCCTCTCCCAGGGCAAAACGGTGCAAGATTTCAGGAGCAGTGCCTTGACCTTTGTAACAGCGCTGTTACAGTGAGGTGATATCTGCTGGGGATACCAGGGCAGTTCACATCCCTGAAACAACAGTGGGCTTCCTGCGGAAGAGCCACACAACACCCTTTGCGCACACACTTTCAAGCTCAGTTTCACTGAAAAGGTAAGAAATATTTCCTTAGAAGGGTGGCTGAGTCCTGAGCAAAGAAAGGGTGATTGAGAGCCACTTTCTCCAGCAATGCCATTCCTGTTCACAGTGGACACCTTACTACATATTAAATGCCAACAGCCACTCCTGGGAGCAGTGATCTGAGAAGAAATAAGTATACTGTGATTAGAAGAACATTGCTCTAACCTTTCTTTACAGAACTGTCCCTTGGAGCATGAGAGAAATTTGAAAATACCAACATGATGGATTAACCTGGAGTTGGACAAAAGAACTTTCCCCTGAAATTTGTTCAGGATGTTCATATACATGTCTGGATAAACATACTAGCACTCCAGTAAACACAATATAACATGAACTTCAATGGGAAGTTTGCATTACCATTACTTAATATACTCAAATTAGTCTTGCCTTAACTTAAAATACCTCAAATAGAGAAGTTGCTTTTCATTAAATCGTATCTCTTTGGTTGTAGAGACACAGCTAGGCAAAAAATCAGAAACTGCTTACCCTTGCTTCTGAGATGGTCTCTGGGGCATAGATTTTGTGTTTGTGTCCCGGCATAGATTTTGTTCTCTCACCGTAGCTGTAGCCTCCGTCACAAAAGTCAGTGTAACTTCATATAGATGAGTAGGCATATCTGTCAAGCAATGTGGTAGCAACAGGAACAGATAAGCAGAAGAGGGAGAATGACCCCAGCAAGTACTTCCTTTACACCTCTTCATTATTTGAAAAGCTCTTGGAGTAGTAATCACTAAAATTTCTGCCTTGATTTTCAATAGGGAATACTTTATCTACAGACTGCAGTATACAACATTTGCATTAGTTCAGAATAAATGCTATCTTGAAGCTTTTACTCTAGCATAGGATCACCTATATTAGCAAGGGTGGGGTTTTTATTTATTTGTATGCAAGCTGTATTTGAGCCTAAACTGCTTCATTTTCTTAAGGATTCCATGTGGAAGAGGCACTGTCCATTACATTTGACTCATCCTCTCTTTTCCAGTTAACTGCTTCCATTTAATTTTGAGGTAATGAGAATGAAAATCTCCGCTGTTGATGTTTCTGTTACTGTGGTCTTTTCCATTACTCCCCATTATGCTTCCTGAATATGTCAGGCTTGGGAATTGGTAGGAATTGTAACGCGAAACTCACACTGAAGAGAGAAAGGGTTAAAGCTGCCTCTATTCCTGTGAAGCACTGGCAAAAGTAAAAGCTAACATTGCAACAGCAGTGGATGGCCTGTGTGTGGCATGTGGAGCTGTACAGACACATTCTCATCTGTATTTGGCCTATCTGAGCTTGGACGTCAGTGGAGGATTGGCTCCCTTACAAAGCAAACCTACCAGAACCCCCTTTCTAATGCATTTGTCACCCGAAAGCTTGTGTTTGATTTAAGAGTCGCTATTTCAAGGCACAGCAGGAAAGAGTCACAACGTGTTTCAGTCCCTTCATGAAAACAAACATAACCAATTCCTTCATAAACAATGAACCTGAAAGCAGAGGGTCCCTCAGCCAGAGTCCTCGCCCAGAGCAGGGACAGCAGATGCTTAATCGTGGGAAGGCACTGCAGGTGCCTAAATTTTGACTGTTTCTGCTTTGGCAGGAGTGTTCTTTCATTGCATGATCACTTATTAGATGAACACTCATAATTACATGTTCTATAAATCTTGTTATGAAGTTAACCTGGTGTGCAAACTTAATTAAACAATTATTTGCTCTTAAAATATTTGTGTTTATAATCTGAGCCACATTTTGAAACAAATATTTAAATACAGACTAAATATCAGGAAAGCCCATATTTTCACACTCAAATAATAATTTTCATTGCTGCAGTTTTGGTGCCTCCTGAAACCATCAGTTCATGTCATACTGCTATTGTGCACCAGCCTGCATTTGAGGTGGGCGTTTAAATATGAAGCATAATCATGCTTTCAGAAAGGAAGGTTTGTGTGTGTGTTTATAAATAAACTTTTCTTCCTTTCTGGGCTTCTGTTCTCTCAGGGGATGCTCCTGCCAGCCCAGTTCAGGTTTGCAGGCAGTGAGATTTGCAGTCTGCTCTACCCCAGCTTATCTGCTGTCCAGGTGGCAGCGCAAGCTATGTGGTGGATGTATCCAAACATTAAATACCTTATCTTCTACCTTCAAACTTACTTTATAACTTCTGTGACAGAGCAATGGCCTTAAAATAGGATGTGAAGCCTGGAAGAGATGCAGAAGACCCATGAAGGCAGAGAAGCCTTTGGTTGGGAGCAACTTCCTTGCTCAATGTGCCTGGAAGAAGAGCACAGTGTGCTATGGTGGCCTTGCTGCAGCTGTCATCCAGCCCCTGGCCAGGGAATGGCACAGCCCTTGGCCACTTTCTGCCCCCAGTTTTCTGTAACATGGAAATGTGGGTGTTGGACAAACAGCTTCTGGGGTCAGAGAGCCAGGTGCAGTACAGCAGCAAAGAGATAGTTCCCTCCCTTGCCCTGGGGTTTCTCACCATTGAACTGTTCCTGCTGCAGGTTGCATTTTCTTGAAGTCCACAAAAAAAAAAAAAAAAAAAAGAAAAAATAGCCTGACTTGTCTTAATGCCTGCCATTTTCCATTTTCTATGGGAACTCTGCAGGAGTAGTTTTGTTTTGCTGGTGTTAGAGTGAACTGCTATGTTTATGTTTCTAGCCTTGCAGGGTAAATCAGTTTTGAAAGTGTCTGCTCAGAGCGCAGGGGGCAAACTGTTCCTGCATGCAATCTCTGCCAGTAGGGTTTCTCAGGCTGTTACAAACCTGAAGTGTTATGTAGAGAATTGTACTGGGCTTGACAATTTTGAAGCAGCATAAACCTCAATTCCTGATGTTGTGCCATTAATACTGGGCCTTTTTTAAAATTAAAAAAAATAATTAAAAAATGGTGTCATAGGGGGCAAGGTCTGCATCTTGCACTGTATGTATCATAAATCACGGAATGATTTGTGTTGAAAGGGATCTTAAAGCTCATATAGTTCCAACTCCCTGCTATGTGCAGGGACACCTTCCACTAGACCAGGTTGCTCCGAGCCCCATCCAGCCTGGCCTTGAACACTTCCAGGGATGATGCATCCATATATATGCCAAGGTGTTAAATCTTGGCAGGTCAGATTTTGTCAAGGCCACCTCTCTGGTAGGAAGCATCACACTCTGTCACGTGAACTTGAAGGCAGTATGTATTTCCCATAGCAACCTTTTTTAGTGTAACCTCTACATCTCAAAATGAACCAAAGCAGTGCCAAAACCACTGTGTGCTAGACACCCACCAGTTCTTCTGAGCTCCCTCCTGCAATGTGAGGAAGGGCACAGGCTGACAAGGTGGATGCAGGGAAGGAGAACCACAGCTAATCTGCCTCTTTGCCTGGAAACCTGAAATTGTTGGGGGCATTTCCCAGAACAAAATGCAATTTGATAAATGTATGGACTTCTGTTTCTACAGAACAGTATGTGCACTAGGAAGCTGGTGCAGTGATTAGTGGTAAGAGCTGTTAATACACAGCCTTGAGTCAGGATAATTTTGACAGAAGCATTTTGTCTTCATTTTGAAGTAGAAAGTGCCATCAAAATGGTGTCTGCAACTGTGTCTTTTTCATTCATCTTCCTTTTGCAGCACTCCTCAGTGTCCTTTTTTTTCATGTTAATTTAGATTTTAAGCCCATTAGAGCAGGGACCGAGCTCACTGCATGTTTAAATCACCCATACCATAGTGGCATCCCTCATTGTTTGGAGTCCCTTTCTTAATTATAATCCAAGGTATAAACCTTAGTTACAGAAAATACCTTGCAGAAACATTCTGTATCACTTGCCTAGCCCTAGCTAAAGAGAAAAAAATTTTAAGAAAATAAGAGATACTCAAAAAGTAAACCAGAATGCTGCGTAATGAGCTTTAGGTGTCATATTATTGTGAATCAAGTTTTGATAAATCATTTCATGTGAAATCTGATGAATAAAACCCAAGGACTTGTTCAGCTGGTTATTCTGTCATCGTAGATCTGGCTTCCTACCAAAGGGGGTACACAACAAAGTTGTTAGTGCTGCATTTCAGATCCAAGTGCCAATATCAGAAAGTATTTTTCAGAAAATAAAACTTCATTGTTAACCAAATTTATTTAAAAACAAATCAGCTGGACCTTTTTGTAATTATGCATGTGCCTAGCTATTTGCAAAATCTTTTCTCTATCTGTAATCCTTCACAGGATATGGTAGGAAAGGGCCAGTTCCTCTGAGTTTCCCTGCTCTCGGAGTCTAAAAGGTTTTAATTGTCCACACAGATGTTGGCCCCAGCAGGGTACAGTAGCTCTCTGTTATTTTTTAAAATGGGGCAAAAAAGTTGAAGAAAACTAATATCCCTAGTATTTTCCTGGAGCATCTACATAAATCCTCTTTCATCATCTCTGCCTGCATGTGGGAATATGAAAAGATGGACAATATTTCCAAACAGTGCGGGACACAAAGCTATCTTTCTGTGTCCCTTCTACCCAGCTCTGCTCCAGGACTGCCTCAAAAATTAATAATAGCTTCATATTTCTTCATTAATTAATATTTCACATAATTCTTCACTCATTTCATCATAGCTCTTGTTAATTCTACTGCCAGTATTTGAACCTCAATTATCACAATCTCCTTGCTTTTCAAAATAATAGTATCCCCATAAAGCTATTAACTACATTTAAAAGCACTACCATTAGCCGAGGCCTTATTTATGCAAACATATTCAGTGTCCTCCTGATATTTGGTAATCAGGGTGGTACCATCTAAACAGGAGCCCTATGATCAAGGTCTTTCTCCCCTTGGCTGAATAATCATCCCTGAACCTGTTGTGTGCCACAAAAATAATGGGATGTCTTATAAAATAATAAAAAAACACCAACCCAAACCATTACTCTGATTCCAGTTCACTCCCTGAAAAAATATTCAATTTCCTCTATCAGCAAAGGAGATGGTCAAGATATTGACAGATTATTAGTTGGCTTTTTACTGGCAGAATTTTGAAAGATGAAAGCTCTGCTTTCCTAGTGTGTTTTCTTTCAAATATCTGATTATGGATCAATTATTTAAAAAAAGAAGGTCCTCCAGTTATGTGGATCAATATCCAACTAATCATTGACAGAAGAGAATCCCCATAAGGCACAATTAAATTCTGCAGCAAGCAAAATCCGTGTGCGCCAGCTTTCTCACCACTGTCAAATGAGATATTCTGGGGAATTCGTAATAGATATGGAAAGATGACTAAATGTAGAAAACCAGTAATTTGCAACTGATTATTGGAACAATAGCTTAGAAACCTTGATTAGGATCCTCCCATTATCTTTGGATTATAATGTCTTGCTGTAGAGCAAACTGACTCCTTTCTTTTTCGCTTTAGTCTGCATGCATTGTTTCATTGTAAAATAAATTTTGGCATAAAAGTGATATGCTGCAAACTGAAAGTGTATTTTGCTTGGCAAGGGTTGCTGCAGGGGGATTTGTGTGCCCCCTCCTGCCCTGAAGCAAGTGCCTGTAGTTTCAGGAAGGCTGCTGAGGCTTTTCTCACTCCACACACAGAAGAGAATTTATCAGGACCCCGTGCTGCCTGGCTGCTCCCCCATCCCTTTGTTCCTGAACAAAGAAGTCTCAAGGTAATAACCAGCACAGATCCTTGCTATTATACACATCAGTTTCAAAATCTGCTGGTGCTACTGAGCAAATGCTGCATGAATTGCTTCCATGAAGATTCCTCCTGTTTATCCTCCGCCTGGGTTATTCATTCCTTTCCTACAACATTTGTAAAGGCAGCGCTTGGTACCTTCACTACAGCTTGATGCCTTGCTGTTTCCAAGTCAGTGTATTTCCTTAGAGCCTTGTTGGTATCCTCTGAAAACCCTCCTTTTTAAAAAAACAAAGACATCAATGATCATCACATGCCCTGTGGACTCTGCCTCGTGCATACTTTTATTCTTTTACAGAGCTCACTCCTCTGTGCGCTTGCAAATTGGACATCAGTGTCTTCCTTTCTCCTTAAAGTTAATCCAATGGAGCCAAATTTCATCTTCTGATATTCTTGGGAAAGATGCACCACAGAAATGAAAAGCTCTGTTATACTCACTGCTGGGGCCACACTAACCAGTACGTGTGAGCAGAGCTGTCTCTTAATTCCTCTTAGAGCCTGAAATCATGTCTGGAAGCTTGTGCTGCCATATGTCCACTTCAGATAACAAATACTCTGCTCATCACAGTCTGCAGAGCACCTCTCTGTCCTTTCTCAGTGGATGCCTGGCAAAGCGGATTTTCTTTCCATCCTTCAAAGAACATCATTTTGTGATCCTTATTATGAAGAGTGTGATTGAGGTAATGAAAGAAAGATCTTGCCATTATTAACACTGATGGACTTTTCTCCCCCTTGGGCAGACCTGATTTTCCTACTTAAATGTTGTCAATGCTGCATGGGAACACAGGAACTCATGAAACATTTTATAGAGCTGGCTGTTACCCTTATGTATATCCAATGCTTTCCAAGCTAATCGTATCTGCTATCAGAATCTGGAGCACAAATTATATTTGGTAATAAAGGCTGTAAGGATAAGATTAAATCAATGCCTGTACTGTGAACAGAGAGGAACAGGAGTATTGCATTTTTTAAATGTAGCAGAACAGCAGAGATTATTTGAGCACAAGTTTCACTGGCATATTTACTATCATTTCTTAAGTGAAGAAAATCTGGGACAACACTGAGCTTATGCAAGTTCATCTATTTCCAAGCATTTCCATATGTCCAGTTATTGTAAACTTCAAAAATATAGATAAGATAAAACACACCAAGAGCTTACCATAAGATGTTATATATATTCATATGTGAAATGCTACACATAAGAGGAGAGGTTTGAAAATATGGAAGGATGCTCAAAAATAAAATGTGCAGATTCCTTCTACTGAATTGAGGTCAGTCTTGCCTTTATTTAAATTAACTGAAAAATTCCCAGGATTTCACCTTGTGTGTGTATCCAGTAGGTCCTTGCAATTGCCAAAATATATTTGTAAGCCAGTAAGCCAGCCAGCATTAAATTCCTACGCTAATTAATAAGCAAGCAGCATGCTTTACTCTTCTTTTGATGCAAATACTGGACAAAACTTGCAGCATCTTAGCTCATGTGCCATATGTAGAAGAGACATGTAGCCCAGAATGTGTATTGTTCTACCTCCTGAGCAGGTGGACTGAAAGAAAGAATAGTTTTGGAACTGGATCAGGCACTTTCAATTAGAATTGACCTGATCTTTTGAGTTCAGATCGTCTTCAGTCACGTTCATTCTGCATGATTTCCCCACTGTCCAAGATGAGTTAGTGACATAGATAATCATAGAATCATAGAATAGTTAGGGTTGGAAAGAACCTTAAGATCATCTAGTTCCAACCCCAATCTTACAGACAGAGATTGATACATGCTTATTTGTATTTGCACTGTTATTTGTTTCCTCTTCTGGTTCCCATTGGGTAACCAGCTGTATCTATATGCCGTTTTTCCTTCACAGGTTCAGATGTGATGGTTTTGTTCTGTGGCTGGCACTCAGGTACATTAATTTCTCCACTGCTGAAGTGTTGACTGCTTGTCCAAAAGCCAGACAAAATGCAGTGATTATGTTCAGTCACTGAGCCATGCTTTGAGGCTGAGGAGTGGGCTATCTAAAGCTTAGAGAGCTTCTCCTAATCTTCTCCTTCCATCAGTCACAGGTACTGTAGAAGTTGCTAGGCTCCACATCCTCACCTTGTTTCTTCTGACGAAAAGGTGATTTAAGAAATTCTCTGTTCTCATTTAAGAGTGCAAGAGTATTGTAATATCAAGCTCAGATTTCATTATGGCCAGTGAAGACAGGTAAAAGCCACCATTAAAGATGGGAAGCCCTGGATCCAGCAAAAGCATGTCTCAGTCCGCAGGGTGTATACTACATGACTACAGCAGTGATGATAAAGGCACTTCCTCTGGATTCTGGCAGAAGTCAGAAATGGAAATGAAAGGAGTTGGCTGCTGTCACAACAGTTTCAGCTCAGCAATGTCTCTTGTACCGCCAGAGACTGCAGTAGCCTGTGTTTACCCAGGGAACTCTTCAGTAATGTGTGATCGCTGAGGTGTGTGATATAAATCCAGCAGGATTGAAACAGCAGGAGATAGGGGCTGCTTTAATATCCAGATTGGCTCAGAAACTTATGCTATGAGGGTTTCCTGCTGTGGAGTTATCACAGTAATCCTTCCCTTTTGTACCCATTAACACTCCTCGAGAAGGAATATAAGAAGATGAAATCTTCATAACAAGGAGCATATTTTGTCTAAAGCAGCCCATAAAACTCCATAATTAATCGAATGGAAGCTGAAAGAATAAACCCCCCCACTTTTTCCAGACATAGATCTAGCTATCCCTGGATATAGTTTGACTGTTCTGGCCAGCTTTGTCAGGCAGAGACACAGTGTATGCTCTGTGACTGCAGGGGGAAATATCACCCCTGGTCAGCACAAGCAGCACAGCCCTCCAACCAAGAGCTGAAAGTGCCATCTCAGATACAAACTTCTGCTTTAAATAATTTATTCCATGTCATACAGATTGAATTAAAAATAAAGGATAGAATCGTACAATCATAGAATAGTTAGGGTTGGAAAGGATGGGATTAAAGGATTTCCTTTTTGTTTTCCTCATCTTTTTGTTTCTTATTGCACAAACAGCCGCTAAAAAACCCATGAGGGACAGAAAAAGAAAGGATTGCATAATGTCATAATACCATTTCTTCTCATAATTATGGTTATTTTTTCTTAAAACAATTTATATCTCACTTCTATCTTTCTGTTCATCAAGAGTTGAGCATACTGGAGCTACTGATGTGCAACTGGTGTCTATCAATGATTTTTTTCCCACTACATATTTTTTTTGCTGACAAGGAAACATGTATACCTGCAAATCCCATAATGTTAAAACTGAAAAGGAAGTTGGTTCCACAAAGGGACTAAATTGTCTTAATTTTGCTGTTTGAAACATGCAGAAGTTTCCTAAGGCTTCTTTCACTCCTGTCTCCTCATTTTTTGGCTATAATGTATGTGAATGCATGCATATTAGAGACAGGGAGAGGGAGAGAGGAAGGGAGTGGGCTCTTGAAGGTAGAGGTGAGAAAGACATAGAAAAGGAGCTATAATAAATATGGACTTAACTGGGTTTATTTAAAATCCTCCCCCACTCCCCTATTTATTTTTTTTAATTTGATAAAAAAAAAATCAACTTCACTTTAACTTTCAAAGGATGAAGTAGACCTACAAGGATGCATGCTCTGTGTACGTAGTTGGACATACTGATGTTCTAACTCAAGTTGTAATCGCTCCTCTGCATGTCAAGAGCTATTGCTTGTCTTGGTATTTCTTATCAAGGAATTTCATTTGGCATGCATACAAGATCCTGAGCGAATTTTGATTTCAGTGGGAATTCCATAGGCATGAGGTGAGAAATAAGAGTTGCTCTACCGAAACAACGGAGATGGCCTGTGGTCACAGATACCCTACAACATAACTTATACCATTGACAAAATTATAGTGTGGCCTCGCAAACAGGATTTTTTTCCCAGGTTCTGGTGAGGGCCATTGGGGAAGGAGGGTTGAGCTGCTTGTCTGGGTAATGGCTCTCTTGGTGGAAACTTCTCCCGGAGGTGCTAATTACTGATCAATACGGACCCAGACTGTGGTACTAAAGGGCACAGATTTAGAATACCACCACAGATGCCCTGATTCATCCAGCCTGTAAGAAAGTAGCACATGCCTTACAGGTTCTGTCTGTCACACCTTCAGCTAATAGAGTTTCTAATAACCAAATATAAATTCTTCTCTACCTTCCACATAATGAAGGATCTAAAATATTATGTGGTGCAAAAGTCAACAAAGCAATTACACTAGACATTGAGCAAGTGCAGGATATGGCCCAAAGAACATGGTTGCAGTCTCCACTGTAGCACTGGAAAAAATAATTATTAATAAAACTGAGAGATGTGAGATATCTCTGCTTGGCTTGCAGGTTTTTCAGACGCTGCTTCTTAGATTTAAAATAAAGAGCTCAAGGGTAAAGATTACCCATCTTTGTGTCTGTATATTAGAGGTACTTATCTGCACGTTAAACACTTTTTATTCGGTTTTAAGTTCTTCTTTAAAAAAATGGTTTCATCTTGTGCCTGTAAAATTCGAAGAATCTGAGACATATGATGATTAGGAGATTTCAAAGAAATGCTTTCATTTAAACCTAAATATAAATATTTTCAAGTGAAAAGACACCACGGTATTCTGCATTACAGTCATTGCTGAAAAATATTTCTCTTGCTCTGGCCTCACATGACTTCTTGTGTTTGCCAAGATAGCCGAGTCACACATCTACCAGGGGAGGGGAAAATACCACAAATGAAATCTGTGGTGTTCATATTAACGCCTTCAGAAGCATGACCCTCCTTTATCTACAGATGTAGGCAGCTCTGCTGAATCTCCACCAACTCTGGAGCAGAAGGATAACAGATTCCTGATATTTCTCTCTTAGACTGTAACACTGGGTTAAGTAGATTTTTGTTTGCAGATGTCAGTGGCTTCTAAACAATGTCAGCATTGTGAAGGCCTGCCCTCCACACTGTTGCTGCCTGGAGTGGCTTTCCTTTCGAGGAAACTGCTCCAAATTATCTTTCTCCTTAATGAACATTCCATGCTTCTGAGAAGTCATAACCTAGAGGCTGAGGTTGTATTGTTATGACAGCACAACTGTGTATTGATGTCAAGCTTGTAGGTCCCTTATCAGTTGTCTGCCCCAGCATACTCAGTCTAGGACAAACACTGTTGTGGCGACTTCGTTTACAAAAGTCCCTGTAGTGCTCAGAAATTCCAGATGCTATCAGGGAGTATCATTAGACAGGGGTATAACATAACTGACTGAAACCTTATAGCCCCATGTGCTTTTGTAACACTGAGATCTGAATTTTCCCATGTGCAGGCCCTGCCAGTGATGGGGGATCCTTTGCTAGTGTGCTATGCCCTACAGCTTGCTCTTCACCCGTGCTGGTGGCTGGTGTGGTCTTTCTTTTGGCGCACTGAGAAGGTCTTTTCCACTTGGTAGAACTTGCCCAGTGTTCTTAGGGTGTCCTTAACTAAACCAACCCTCTTGCAGGTTTAGTTTCCAACTTTAAACTGTGGTTGGCTACTGTGGCAAAGCTGAGTGCTTTGGGGTTGGGACTAGATGTTCTTTAAGGTCCCTTCCAACACAAATCATTACAGGATACAGTGCCCAACGTCCACTCACTGGGACCTCCTTGCTAACAATTCTGTATTTAGCACACAGGTACAACTCTATTAATATACTCCAAAAGTATATTTCTGCATTTCTCCAGAAATTTTTTTCCTTACCAGTGAGAAAACTAGGATAAAGCTTCCAAGTATTTAATGAAATAAATTCATGACATTTTATTTAGTCATTTTTAAAAATTTTTATTGAAAGGGTTTTATAGTACTGCATAAAAATACATTTCAAAATGAAAAGTGGCTTTGAAAGAGAATGTCAGAATCTCACCATTTGAAAAGGTGCAGAAATGAATTATGACATCTTGAAAAGAAGGTATTTATATTTTCTATCCTAAGTATAAGACTATTGTAGCTAATAGTTTCAGATAGAAAACCCCTTGTCTCTGAATGTCAAAGAGGTGTTCTCTGTTCCTGACAGAGAACAAAAAGATATTTTTCCTCACTGGCTTTAGGTGCATGAATTTACATACATCATATGCCACGCTATGCTGGGTTTATAAGGCTGATAAAAATGATGTATGGGGGTCACATTACATTTTGAAAAGAACGTGTGTGGAAAAAAAACACACAGAAGGAGAAAGAGACAAAAAGGAAGTCATTATCTGTGAAAACAGGCCCAGATTTGGCAAACAAAGCTTAGCTCAGAAAAAACATGTACTTCTGCCTATACAGAAGCACGTGGCTTAATGGGGCTCATGTGGGCATTAGGCTGGCTTGGCAAGGAATGCTGCCAGCAGATTGAAACTGGAGCAAAACAGGAGGCAGATATAAATCAACTTCAAAAACGGAGTTGAAAGAAATACTAAAGAAAGAAGTGTTTGTTATATACAGAATTAAAAACCAGCACTGGGAAGTATTCCCTTTTATCGTTGGTACATGTCATGCGACACTTAGAAGGCGTGTGTTTCAGAGGGCTTGAAAGCCCCTAGAATCACATGTAAAAATCAAATATTTCATCCCAAGTGAGTTACAAAAAAAAGTAGCAAATTAGCTCCACAGTTTAATACCAGATATTCATGCAGTTTAATACCAGGTATTCATTCTGCCGTTACACAGGTTTTCTTAATGGTCACTGCTGAGCTCGGATATGCCAGCCCAATTACCCCAATGCAGACCCAGTGGGGATGTCCATCACTTCCCACCCTCCTTGAGAGCTTGAGCAATCCCAGGGACCTGGCTAAGGGGCAGCCTGAAGTCCTTCTAGATATCCCCCTCTGCACCTGCCAGTGAGTGGTACCCTCAGGATGCCTGTTTTCATCTGTGCCTGCGTGGCTGGAAGAGGGACCACGCACAGTTTCTGGTGCTGTAAGGCAGCGATACTGTCCAGGCCTCCCTGGGCTGTGAACAATAGAGCTTTATGCATGCAAGCGCTGCTGACACACGTAGCTGGGAGAGGGAGCCAGTGAGGAGAGCAGCTGCTGCTTCCGCTGTGCAACCCCATTCCCCATTTGCTGCTCTGCAGCCAAGTCTCCCCGTTCCCTGCAAGCCCCACATCCACACCCAGAGCAGGGTGTGTTTTGCTTGTGCCCTTCAATAGTGGCGTATTAAGCTGGAAAGAGGGCTGCATGCATGCTCCTGTATGTTGGCATTCATTGCCATCCATTTTCTTCCCACCACCTTGTGCTATTCAGATAGCAGCAGAGCGAGGTGCTTTGTGAGCATGTAAAAGTACAAGTGCGCCTGCAGTGTTTTAGTCCTGTGTCCTATTGCCTTTGCTTTCCCGGCTATAACAGGCGAGTGACAGCTGCATTTAAATGTAAATCAATAGGGCTTTTCTTTAGCTAGTCACAGCTGGCATATTTTTCTCCTCTACGCTTTTCAGCATAAAGAAATTGTGGCACTACCTGAGAACTAGCTAGTGCCTGCAATCTGGCCTGCTAGGAGAAAGAAGACGTGCTAAAAAGACACATCCCAGCAAAACCCTCCATAAGGTCTCATTTGCCTCCCAGACATGCTACTCCAGTGTAAACTTGGTGCCAAACATGAAAATCCATCTTCTCCTGTTATTTTGTTTCATTTGTGTGTTTTGGCTCCTCTGTAAACTTTAGAAACTGTAATCAAAGGTGTTGCAAAATCTGCTTGCACTTTCCCTCTACAGGAGGGGCTTGCTAGAAGGAACACTACTGCTTGCCCACATGGCTGCACTGCTGCCTGACGGGGGGAGACTTGTGGCCCTGTCTCCGTCCCACAGGCACTGCACGGCTCAGCCTCCAGACCCAGGAGTTTTCTATTCTCATTTGAGAAGCATAAGAGCTGCCACAAGAGCTGTGAAAGTTGTTTGCATGGAAAGACGCTGATAACTCTCTTTTGGGGGGTATTGCCTAGCCTGCCTTTGTAGGCATCTCTGGAGCTTGCTCCTCTGGGCATGCTCCCCGCATCAGAGACTGCTTTGGCTGGACTTGCTGCCACCCAGCATGGCTGAACCTGACTCTCTAGTTTGAAACAAGGGATAACAGGACAAGGTATAGGAGACACAGCAAGCTCAGGCAAAGAATATATATACAGGGAAGTGTGAAATCTGTCTTAGTCTGAAGAAAACCTCAAAGAGTAGCCCTCATAAACATGCATTATTCCCTCCTTTGGAGTAAACATTTACTCAGGTGCCACTCTACTGCCACCATTTCAGTCCTTCTTACACAGAATCCTTCTTTCTGTTTTCTATACATATGTGGTATATCAGCAGCTCCCAGCCGCAATGCACTGACGTCAGTGTCGGCTGCTGGGGGCAGGTCTTGGGATGGAGGGAATTGAGCACCACTGATTCAATTAGCCTCCTGTGACTCACGGCTCAAAGAAATGCCAGGAATTGATGGGCTTGGGAAAGTACTTACTTTTTTCTCATCAGGAAGGAGCAAATCCCAGGAAGCCCAGCTGAGCATATGAACATCAAAGAGTCCAAGAAAGCTGGGCTGGCCAGATCCCAGTTCTGTGGAGGTGAGCCCAAGCAGTCTAGCAGGACTCAGTGGAACCAAGAAAACTTCATGATATTTCAACATCTGCATAATCCAGTAAGACAATAAATTATTCGTCACCTTGTTGCAGAGAGCTGATTTTAAAGTTGAGGTCTGGGAAGTTGCTGGCAAGCTCGCAGGTTTCCAGTTTACTCATCTTTTATTTTTCTCTAAGTAGGTAGCTGTAAATATTGAAGGAACATGTCAAAAAACAAAAGTATCTGAAAAAAGATGGTTCTTATTTTAATGCAACTCTTTTGTTTTGCAAATTATAGACAAGACATTGCTTATTTGTCTGTTGTTGATGTAACATTTTGTTGAATCGCTACTAGATTATATTATTTCCAGGCTAACGATATTCTTTTGTTTGCCTATCAACAAACATATCTCTCACTGTAACAGAAGCTACGGATCTTGTATTCATGCTGCAGAAGACAAGATAATGAAGAAGCCATTAACAGAAACTGTCATTTTTATAGCTACGGCTATTCTGTCATAATTCAAGTCACCAACTTCTGTAGTTCTTCCCAAAAAGGAAAATCAACTGTCCTAGGCTTAAGAAAGAAAGATTTGCTTCTAGAATTGCATACAAAAGAAAAGGAAAAAAAAAAAAGTAAACCTGATGTATAAAGATGAGCAGCAGAGAACAATAAATACTGATAAGGTATATTATAGAGCCAGAAGTTTTGATGTGCTAGTAGTGAATTTCCTTCTTCCTAGTCATTTTTACTGAGGTCAAGGGCAGGACAGACGATACTAAGTCAGCACAAAAAAACACAGCTTCCAAGTGGTCTACCTCACTCTTTGACTTCGACACATGCATTACTTGGTTTAGAAGGGGACAGCTACACAAAAGTCAGAATCTATGGCTATTTGCATCAGCTAAAAGATTGGTTCACCACCATTAAACACCATCATAATTTTAGTTTCATTACTTCAACTCAAATGATGGATAGACAAATAAAGACTTGTATGAGCTGAATGCTTTACATAACCACTCCTCCCAAAAAAAAAACAAACAGTAAAGACAAGACCAGCAGCTATTTCATCAGAAACTCTGTAATTTCAGAGCATTTGTTTTCTCTGCGTATTCTGATAGCTTGGTTTGAGATTATTAAGAGGAAAATCTGAGGTTACCGGTGAATTAATCTGAGGAAAAACATGAATATAATAAACTCAACAGTCTGGAACAGTAAAGGTCTCTTGCTGAGAAAGAGGACAGCGGCTGTGAAGGAAGTACTCAATTTCCTTTTATTTGAATTTATTTTTTCAGTTAAGAAGGAGAATATACTCCTCTTTCTATGTTCTCACCAAGATTCAAGAATTAAGACTGTGGAAAGAAGACCTATTAATCTTGAGATAATTTCTGCCTTCAAATAAATGCAGTATGGAATTTCAGAGCATAAAAACTAATGACCATCACTCAGAAGGCAATGGTTGTGTTCAGCTTGATACTGTTCAATGATTCTGGATTCTGGTGTTAAATGACACCTGGGATGAGCCAGGCAGATGTTTTCTTCTCATCTTCCCCTTCCCATCAGGCTTGGATCTAGAGATATCCACCCAAATTCCTGCTTTTATAACAGGCTATTACCCCAAAAAACACATGCCTTGTCATGCCTCACTCATGAATATTTTCACTGACTTCAGCACAAACATAGGCAGATATCTGTAAAGTCCAAAGACAGCTTTAAAGTCAATTTTACAAAGGGTAGCAGTACATCTTAGTGCCTGCAGTTGTGATTCTAACCATTGTGAAGATCAGCAGGCTTATGAATGGAAAACATGCTGGTCTTGACTTCGTTCAGAAGCCAGAATGGACCTTCACTGTCTCTGTTCTGTTGCTTGTGCAGTTTCTTTGTGTTGGCCAATATGTTGCATGCTCAGTTACACATTCAAGTTCAAGTCCTTGAATGACTGCAAATGCAGCAGCTTGTCTTTGACATATTTTGGTACATCAAATGCACCATAAATAAATGATACATGTGCATCTTCATGGATGAAAAACCACTGCAGTAGTAATCATGCTGAAGGGGGAGAAGAGATCAGCACAGGGTTTTATTTTTGCACTGCATGTGCTGCAGGGTTCTCCATCATCTACCACACCCACACTGCATAGGCTTTGATGGGCTTCAGCAAACAAGCAGGTCATTCTCCATCCAGCAGACATTGGAGTGGGCATCTCACAGGAGCCTGGTGCCATGTTCTAACTACTAGCACACTAACAATAAACTCTTTTATTTATTATGTGAAGCAAACAAAAGCCAGGAGAGTAAACTGAGAGAGTGGGGCAAGGAGGAGATGTGAGTGGAAACACATAGTCTTCAAAAGGTTCTTAGATGTTGCTAGATTTATTAACTTATTCCCTAAGTTTTCCTGCCAAAATAATACTTGGCAGAAGAGGATTGTTCTTTAAAAAGTTACAGAATTAGCACAACATGGCAATATCAGTTTTGAAAAGACTTTTGAAGAGAAGCCCACTACTTTTTCAGTTGTGTTGCCATGGATTTCTTGTTTATTTTCTGCCGCCAGCCTGGATTTGGTCTGTTTGCTTTGGGTTGTTCAGCTTATGACATAATAATTAATACTGTTTGCTAGCAAAACACATTATCAGGAGGAAGCGTGATCAAAAGGTTGGTACAAAATTAGGAGCTTGGATAATGGCATCTCCTTCCTTGCAGAAACAATAATAAAGCCTGATCACATCACCTCTTTTTACCACTGTTCCCTCATCTGATTTCTCTTCTTAGCTTCTCACAGAGGACATCTTTGAGACAGTGGACAATGCCTGCAAAGGGTTCCAGCATCAGATGGAGTTTGAGTGTTCCTGTTGTCGTTTCTCTTTTTGCAATCCCACCAGCATCCTTGTCTCAATTTCAAAGGTGGACAGCAAAGTCACAGCTCAGATGTCTTGCAAAGGCAGGAACAAGAGTCCTGAAGTACAAGGAATAACAAATTAAATTATATGACTGCTTGGCTCAGCAGCTGCTGGTTAATTCAAGGCTGTGCAGACTATTTAGCAAATTCAGGTATGGGGGAGATAAATCAAATGGAACAAGATGATTAAAGCTGAAGCAGCTCACCAATCTGGAAGAGAAGAGGAAATAATAAGATCTGTGCTGAAGGTATGTGCAACTCAAGATAAAAAGAAATAACAAGAAGGCTCTCCTGAAGATCCTTAAAAGATTGTTTTTAAAATATCAATTGAACAAGTTTTAAAAAGAACCCCAAGCAATCAAGCAAGAACAACAGAAAACAAAACAGGAAAAGCCATTGTAGCCTTAAAAAAATATATAAATAAAAAGAAAAGCCCATGGAATTGCTGGAATTCAAGTTAAATGGTAGCAACAGGAGGCTTAAATTCTCTAGAAACCACTAAAATTTTTCAGTATGATTTAGGAAGGAGAAAATTTCTTTCACAACTGGAACAAAGATTAATTTCCTGGAGGAAGGAGACCTTATAACACGCAAGGAGAATTAGAGTGACTTCGAGGAAGAGAAATCATGCATTTTTATTTGTGATAACAAAGTCGAACAGAATACTGAGAAGCAGCCAATACTTTTCTTAGGTTTCAAAAAGCTTTGGAATGTTATGATGTCTCAGGAGTGATTTTGAAGCAACATATTATTTGCACTATTATTTGATTTTTCAAAGTATTACTGAAATTGCAAACTTTTTTTGTAAGTCATTAGATATGTATATGAAAAAAAGTGTGAGAGAGGGAAGGACAGATTTCACTTGTGTCAAGTACTGCCAGCAAAAGTACAGGATCCTTTAGGTTACTGTTATCCTTGTTCTTCTAATTTCCAAAATCATTTTGATATGGACATGGAATGGTGACTGACACTGGGACCTTTCCCCGCCTCTGGCCCTACTCAGTGGTGCTTGCCTTCCTCTTCAAACCTTTGAAGGGTCAGCTGTAGGGATCCAGGGGTGTGAGCAAAGGACTGATCTCCTTCACCCACGCCCCATCAGACATCTGTTTTCCTCAGCATCTGCAGCCATCCAGGATTATCCATCAATTTTGCAGCAGCAGAGCATATCTTGGATCTCTTCCCCTTTGGTACATTGAATATACATGGATGGCATGAGCTAGTTTTATACCCTCTGGGTGTAATACAAAGAGATATTATTCCTCTTGTAGATAACATCTGGGGCTATGGTAGAATCTTTTAATTGTCAGTCACATGCCTGGAAGGTGATTTGGTTGCTTTCCTCCTACCTCATCCAAGGTCACTGGAGCTCTCTCAAAACATCTCCTCTGCCTACTTAATCATGCCATTTTCTCATCTCTTTTCGGAAAGGAGTTGCTTTTTTGTGGCACTTGGGCTTTGCAGGGAAACATTACTTCAGTAACGAATGAGTCCAAGGATAAAAAGCATGGAGAGTTTTTATTTTCCTACTGTCAATTGTAGCAGATATGCAAACCTCAACTCAGAAGAATATTTAGCATTTTTCATTGCAACACTGGATTTTGTAGAGGAGATCAGACATGAAAATTTGACAGATCAGAGCCTGGTAATAGTAACTTTCTGTTATGGATTTCCCTAATGGAAAGCTGTAGCAAAGGGCTTTCCTAACCTGTACATACCTGCATCTGTATGTATCTCTAGATTTATCTGGTTTAGAGTTTAACTCCAGTTGTGGAGTGCTGCCAGCAGGGTGATGTGCTCTTAGACTGAAGTTAAGGTTGTGGCAACAAATTTGCTGTGAAAAGAAGATGTAAACCAGAAACAAACCTGCATGATATTCACCCATACATACAACACTCAACTGAATTAAGACAAATATTTAATTTGAAAAGCATTCCTTCTTAAAACTGATGCTTTAGCAGATAGAAACTCAAAGACATTGCCTGTGCTGTCCAGAATTCAGGTTAAGTGATGAGCACTAGAGAATTTTCATTGACAGCCTTCCTGAAAGTTCTATGTTCTTTGAATTTTGTGACAGTTATTCCAAGTTTCTTCAGTGACCTAAGGCCAGTATGTAAAGGACAATCGATGTAGCCTGACGTTTTTGTAGCATCTTCTTCAGAAAGTATTTCTGCAAACAAAGGGAGTAAAATAAACACATAACTTCCAGGCAATTGAGAGCCCAAAAAAAAAGCTTGCTTGAGGGAAGCACCTTCTGTTACAGACAAAAGAGTTAATTCACCGAAGCTATGGAAAGTACTCTTTTCCCCAAAGAAAAGATCTAATGACCCTTATAAAGAGAGCCATATTGTGATGCTGTAACCTGATTAGAGGGAAAGAGGGTCTTTGTGTCTTTTAGTCTTTGCACTAACAGGAAAACAAGGTGTTCTGCAATAAATAGGAAACCTTTTTTTAAAGCTTTATTGTCTTCTGTGCTGTTTCACAAAATACCGTATATGTTACACACCTCAAAAAACCCACAGTTAAAGTTAAATGATTCTTCTCTTTTCAAATGTTAGGCTGGCTGGAGGAGCAGAGTTAGAAATGAGAAAGCCAAGAACCTGCCTCCTTTGAAACAAGGAAATGCTACACTCTTACTTTAAAGCAATTGCAGCATGTTTGGGGCACAAGGAGATGGGACCATATCTTGCAGCAGGGTGAGTGCCTTCGGGTAACCCTGAAGATGGCCCTTGCATGGGCACCCGTGCATGTGAATGCAGGGTTGGGGATAACTAAAAGAAAACATGCAACTTTGCAGAATAAAGGAGGAAATAAATGAGGTGAGCTAGGCTTGCCCATTCTGATAAACACAAAAAGAATGGCAAGGGGCATCCAGGGGATGAGGTTTTACATTTGCCATATTTTAAGGGAGATACGTGTTCACTCAGAGACCGGTAAACTTGTCCCAAGGCATTTTGAGAAGGTTGTCATGATGAAAAAATGGCATGTACTTTTATTGAAAGAAAGATCAGATCTTTTTTTAAAACAGACATCCTCTTACCCGAGAAAGTGACAGCTATGGAAGGGAAACTGTTGCATTTCAGAGTGTAAACCTAGGAAAAATATTGTACTTTGGCAGAGCAGTTCAAGCAAGTATCTGTGTGACACAGAATTTTTAACTCACTCCCCTAATGCAGTTCATACCAACCACTTTTAAAGAAAATTAGAGTTGATGGACCATTGTGCTTAGTCACTATGACTCAATTTGGGTTATACTATGCAAGATTTTTTACACAATTACAGATAGTAGTAATGCTGTACCTAGTAGCTGCCTGTTGTTGAAATGAAGTGGGGTGAGATCTATTAAAGATAGATAGGAAAATGCTGGGCTAAACCACGGTTTGCATGGACTTGCACAGCAACAGCGTCAAGTTTCCTTTTCGGTGGCTTACCAATGCAAGCATTTGGGAACCACCTTTGGGCTGAGTAGGTGGCTTGTTCATCAAAAAGCCCCTTTTCTGGTAAAATTTTTGCTCTCTAGCAGTAAAGTAGTCATTCAGAGAGGCTTGCCTGGTGTGGGAGTGAATATTGGTCTATTGCTATCACAGTATGTCCCTGTCTGTATGTGTAGAGATGGATTTATTTCTTATCACCTAGACATCAAAGCTGGTGATCCAACTACTTCTAGCTGGTGAGAGGGGAGTGAAAAGAATAATGTTTGGGAGAGGGATAGGTTTTATTGTCTGTTGAATTCTTAAATGGATGTAATACTTATATGATGCCTGAAGGTGAGAAAGGGGATTCACTGGAAGGAGACATCTCTCATGAATGTTTGTCTGTGATCAACCTACCTAATAGACCCACTTCCTCTGTTATTAGAGAACAGTCTGAAAAGCTGGATATAGTGTGCTCTTTTCCCATGAGAATCAAAGAGCACGGAAAGAACCCTCCCCTGGAATTCAACAAGATGAGTGGTCTGGATCAATATGCGATTAAGAGACTGTCTGCAATTCACCTTCTGAAAGTGACAACTGCTGCACGTGTTCTAGGGTAGCATCAATAAGGCATGGTATATCAGGCCTCAAAGAGTTATAAGTCACCACTAATAAACTTTGGATCTAGTAGGGCTAAACCAGATAGCTAGTTTAAGGCATTTCCTTTGCTTTGCTGTCATTGATACTACTGAGGTATTGATTGATGGCTTGACGTCGCGAACGAAGATTTTGGAAAGGTTTTAACCATGCACACTGCAATCACAAACAGGATTAAAAGGGCATTGTGGGATAGGCAGAGTTAAAAAGGGCTGCTTGGTCATACATGATGTTTACGAACAAGAGTGTCATCTCCTGGGTCAATTTTGAGTGACCAAATGTCCTGAACAGACATATGCTAAGCCCCTAGGTATGATTATGTACAGAAATATTAAATAACGTGTTATTTACTTGCACTGAATAAGATTTGCTAAATATCCAGACATGCTCATAGAGATGATAAAAAAAAAAAGGAAGCCCTCAAACTTATGTCATCCTCATTCAGTCCTTCCAAAGCATATTAAGGTGAAGGAGATAGCAAGCAGTTGGGAAACTTGTAGTGGTATCAGAACGGAATAGCTTGAACAAAACAACCGCATTCAACAGTGCTTCTAGTAAAGCGGGTGTTGATTGTATTGTGAGTGTTTTCCACAGATAATGAACAGAGAAATTTTGACAAAAAATTAATTACAAAAAATCGGACTGCACTCCAATGGCTAATTACTACCCATGTAAGCTGACTAATGGCAAAGCCTCCTAGTTTCACTATTAGTAAACTGCATCCAAAAGCCTGAATTAAGATCCCAATCTAGAGAATGAAACACATACAAATATCTCCACATTTTAAGAAGCCCTCTCAGCACCCAGGTTTCGCTGGGTGATTTTGATCTGATGCCTAATCTGCCTACACATACCCGCGTTTACAAGCAGCTCATTAATCAAATCTCCCGCTTTTTTTGCTTCTCATTTGATGTCACAGCAGGGCATTTCTCTCAGCAAAATAATCTGAGTAAACAAGGATATACCCAGGGCTGGAAATCTCTGCCCTTGGAACAAGCTCCTGGCAAGCATGTCAGATGAAAAGTAAACCCAAAAGGGGTAGCTGGGAGTGGATGAATGTGATTCCTCCTCCTCATGTCGAAGTGCCCTCACTTGGGAATGGGGAGGGAGTTACAAAATGCTCATTAAAAGCCCCACACATATTTATTCCAGAGCTAAGTTACGGATCCATTACCTTCCTGGGACACATCATTAGTGGTATGAATGTAAAACCAATAAAGCAATTACTTACAAGGAAAGATAATGTTTGACATTTTACACTTTGGATCTCTTCTCAGCAGTCAAAAGGATAAGATGATGTCCTGGGTTCAGCAGTAGCAGCCATTTTTCTCCTTCTTAGTAGCTGGTGCAGTGTTGTGGTTTTGACTCTCAGCCTGAGAACAGCGCTGATAGCACCGATGTTTTTAGTTGTTGCTCAGTAATGTTTAGTCTGACCAAGGACTTTCTGAGTCTCATACTCTGCCAGGAAGGAGGGGAAGCGAGAAGGAAGCAGAGACAGGACACCTGACCCAAACAAACCAAAGAGGTATTCCATGCCACAGCACATCATGCCCAGTATATAAACTGGGGGCAGTTATCAGGAAGGGCTAGATCACTGCTAGGGTCAGGCTGGGTATCGGTCAGTGGGTGGTGAGCGGTTGTATCCTCTTCCCTTGTTATTTCCCTTATCATTGTTATTATTGGTGGTAGCAATAGTGGTTTCATGTTATACCTTAGTTACTGGACTGCTCTTATCTCAACCAGTGGGAATTACATTCTTTCAATTCTCCCCCCCATCCCACCAGGAGTGGGGGGATTATGGGGGGATGGTGGGGGTAGTGAGTGAGCGGCTGCGTGGCTCTGGGTTGCCGGCTGGGCTTAAACCATGGCACACCTTCCTGCACAACTCTGTCTTATATATGTATAGAAGAGCTACGTAGAGCACTTGCACTTTAAAGGTTTGGTTTACTTGTGTGAACTGTTTTGACGGTACATTACCATGTTATTCTTACAAAATAGCAAGGTATAGTGTATCTTCACCAGAACTGAATTCATCATGTTCAGTAATAGAAACTAAACCATTTTTAGTAAGTGATTATTTCTAATAGCTTTGGCAATATCTATCGTGAAAAAGCCTTTAGATATTAACATAAAGTGGTGCATTACATATCGTACTGAATGATTTCATAATTGCCTCATGCTTCATTAGAGTTATAAAAGGTAGGCATAAAAATTTTAAATACAATACGTGTGTGAGCACATGTATTTGTATTGCATATAAATACATTGTTATA
>JANHGB010011927.1:0-12221 GCA_026283785.1 Coracopsis vasa | reverse complement strand
GTGGTAGCAGTAGTGGTTTGTGTTATACCTTAGTTACTGGACTGTTCTTATCTCAACCCATGGGAGTTACATTCTTTAGATTCTCCTTCCCATCCTTCCGGGAGCGGGGGGAGGAAGGGGGCGGAATTAGCAAACAGCTGCGTCATTCTGGGCTGCCGGCTGGGCTTAAACCACGACAGATGATCAGCTGCCCTTGCTGTTGTCTTAACTGGAGGTACAATCCCTGAGAATATTATAGACACATGAACTATAGCAAAAAGCACAAGTTACTGCAAATTACTCCTTTTCTCTGTTTCTTAGGCTTGCCAAACATGAACAACTAACATACATTGTGCACAGTGAGACTGAGGAGAAAGGATGAAGCACAAGACCTAAAACCACCCATATTAATTCACTATGCTTCAGTCACACCAGTGCCTCAGCCACACATGTTCTCCAAGTAAAAATCCCTCCTCAGCTAATTCATTGAAGGTCACTGCCACATCCTTAACCAGCAGAAACTTCCCACTGGTGGGTGGATCAGCTATTCAATACCTCTGGAAACTGTCAGAAGACAGTTGGCAAAAAGGGCAGCTCCTGTCAGGCATCTTTGACTTGCTGCAGCAGCAACAATCCTAATCTAACTTTCATGACTGCATTTTGGATTAAGTTGTGAGAAACAGCCACTCTCCTGCTGTTCAGGCAATGCAGGCGTTATTACTGGCCCTTAAAGCTTCACAAATGAGCATTGCAGTTCTTCTTAATGGTAGAAAACAACAATTCTCCCTCCAGTTTTGGGATTCCTTGTGTCTATTGTAGCTTTTAGACTAAGGGATATTTTTGCTCTGAGCAGCATTAACTGCTTTAAATCCTACTTTTGCTCTGCTCCTTGCAAAAACCTTAGCTTTGTTTGGTAGACGAGAAATGCAGGGGGAAGGAAGAAAAGAAAAAGACCACACTAATAATTTCTGGGTAATTACATTGGCATGGTTGAGAGCTGGAGAAGGCTGATGAGGGCTAATTCTAACTCTAAACCATCACCAAAGCCTATTTTCCACAGTGGCAGGAAGTCAATGATGTAAGTGGAATTTCCTACAGCCTAAAAAACAGGATAATGGAGCTTGACGTGTGAATATCTGGAATTGCCTTAACAGCAATCAAGAATTTTGTTTGGTTTAGCCATGGTTTATAAGTAGGATTCTTTTTTTTTTTATTTTTTCCCCCAATAGTATAAATATAACTATTATGTTATCTTAGAGACAGTAAAAACTTTAAAACGACATTTTGGTCTATATGAACTGTTAATGTTGCTATTCGATCTAACTGGAACTCAAAATAATGTGTTCATTGTGTAAAGCCTTTTTTGTGAGCTAAAAAATTGAAGTGGCAAGGCAAAAAGGTGTCATAACATTTTTAGTTATTAAGCATAACACATTCTATGTCTATTTTAGTGTCTAACAGCTGTCTGCCTATCTGCTATCATGGTCTGACAGACCGATTTTTTTTATCCTATATTTCCTTCTTGCATAGTAAGAGAAATAAGGACAGGAAGGAGATGGGTGAGTACACTGGGAAAAGGTACAGCTTTTGCTCCCCTCCAGAAAGGGCACTAGAAAGTGGACCTCTGTGAGCATACCACAGCACATCCTAGCTGCAGGTTCTAAGGAAATCAGGTGAGAATTTGGCCTCTGCTCTTCAGGCAGTGTACTAAAAATAGTATTTGTACCTTGGATTTCTGGCAAAGTCACAGCTGATGCCACATACACATCTGAAAATATCCTCACAGTTTTGCATGGTGACTGAGGGCATTAAATCCTATGATATTTAAATGTGTATCACAGCTGAGATGTTTCATGTACATGTTTTAATACAATAAGGCATCTTTACTTTAAATGGCTATGACATATGGAGGCAACTTCATTTTTGGAAAAAGAAGTCAAAGTTTCAGAATGGAAATGTGTTAAAACCAGGAGGAGGGTGGGCTTTTTTTGGAATACCATGATTTAAGAACTATTCTTCAGCCACTTTAAATAAAAAAATAAGTTGCAAGCTTAATTGCCATGGCTCCATTTTACAATATAAATGCACTTATACGTATAACAGTTGTGATTGCTGCCTGATGATTGATTAATTTTTGCTCAAGAATGGCTTTTTTTTTATTTTCCCTTTTTTTAAAAACTTGCACAGCTGCTTCTGCAAGTACTCTTTATTCTGACCTGCCTTATCTCTGCTTGTAGCCCATAACCCAATGAAACCCTGATGCTGAGTGAACTCTGCAATAGGAAGCAAAAAATTCCCCCATTCCACAATGGTTTTATACCTTAAGGTTCTCTTCACTAGAGTTTTATGGACTTGTAGCCCAGAGGAACTGATGATTTCCAAGGGCTGGAGGAGAATTGGCCATTTGTAATTGGAGGGAGAGAAAGCAATTTAAAAAACATCCCCTGACCTTCAAGCGCCAAGAAGAAAGATGAGCTCTGAGCTAGGTGCTGGCTATGTTGTAAACATCTGGGATATGGTACAGCTGATCTCCATCACAGAGAGGCGCTGATGTAGAAGAGGGAATATACCGGACAACGTGTAGTCCAACAGGAGATACCTATCAAAATCAGCTTGCATTTAGGAGGGAGAGAGAATACTGAAAGCATGACCCTGTTAGATTTTATGTAACAGTGAGAAACAAGTATGAAGTCAGTATTTACCTGACTTTGTTATTTAGTATTTTCCAGTAGTATAGCTCTTCTTTCAGATGGGGAAAAAAATATTGGCTTGTAACTACCTCTATTTCTCTCGCTGTCAATATCCCTCTACCACAGCCAATTAAGACTTCTTGCTGTTTCCCACATCTGTATCTTATAGAAACCACCAACAGCGTGAAGTTATTAGACTCCTTATGCAAGTGACTATGTTTTTCCCAACTATTTATTATCTGTCTCTTGATGCACACAATGTGCTAGGATGCGTTCCCAGACAGAGCCATCGGATGCATCTTGAAACAGTTGAGCAAAAAGACTATTTAAATTTGTCAAGTCAAAATAGCTGCCTGCACAAGGAAGTACCAAGCTGCATTCAGGAGCATAGTTTGTGGATATGAATAACTTGAGAAAATGACTCAAGAATTCAGGTTTGGAATTTCAGCTTGCTATATAAAATGTAGAGTTAGAAAAAGCACTTGCTTACATAGTACTTGCATTCTGCAAATTAGTCTTATGGACATTCCTTCCTGTTTCATTAAAGGTGTAGTGGCCATAGCCCACATTTAGTATGTATGACATATCATAAGAAGATAACATTGCACTAACACACTTCAAAGACCTAATACAACTGTGAAACAAATTATTGCAGAAATACAATTGTGTCCAAGCTGCCTTTTAAGGAGCACGTAGGGTATCACAGCATGACAGAAAATAAAGACATGAGCAATAGATCACCATTTTGCACCTCCTCCTAAGCCTAATGCCTCTAAAAACGTAATTCCCTTTAACATCATGCTGGAGCATTGGTTTAAAAGTAATACAGAAAGGGAAGTGCTACCTCCTAAATCACCAATGTCATTTATTATAACACTTAGGTTTGCTTTGGAAGTTTCCCAAAAGCAGACCAGCTCTGAAAGCTACATCACTTTAAGATGTGACGAGATCACAGCCTGAAACACAATGCCTGCAACACACATTACCATCTGCAGCCATCACCACTCATTCAGTTACATACACTGTGTAGAATGTGAGGGTGTAGAGGGCCATTTTCTATATGTCTTTCCTGTTAGCTTAGCCAGATTTAAAACAAAAGCTAATCTTCGACTACAGACTCCTTTCACAATTTGAATACCATGAGGTAACTTCCGACAGTAACTTGTTTCCTATGATGCTTTTTTCATAGAGCTAATGTAGGAAATTGCACTAGGTAATTTTAAAGCAAGGAAGGCTATGAGGAATTAAACTTTGCAAGTTCTGGTCAAACCTAGATCTTAACGAAGTTAATAAGTCAGAGCTTAACCAGCCTTTAGGGGACTTTTAAATTAAAGTAAGTAAAGAAACTAAAGCTGCAAGTGCAAGACAGGAAACAGAAAAGGGCAGTGTAAATGGAGAAGTTTTTGCTCAGAACAAAACAGAACAGGCTGGGATAAATTTTTTCAATGGGATAAAGTACAGATATGCAAGCAATGTCATCATAAAGCAAAACAAAGCTCTGGAAGTTTATTCCACTGAAAACAAACAAACCAGCACACCCAGTTCCATAATCTCCAGTACCTTTCCTCTCCAGAGAACAAACCCACATCTGGCATAAAAATATAATTTCATTATCGCAACTGAGCTACACAGATCTACTGAAATTTTGCATCTGTCTTTTTGTCCTCAGAAAAGTTTTGGGAATGCATGCTACTCAATATCTGATATGGTCTTCGCTGGCACCCATACTTGGATCACGAGGGTCTGTATAAGCTCAGAGCAGCGCAGCATACAACACAACCATTTTCTGCATCTTCCAGTGTTTGGCCTTTCCAAGGGACTTTCATAGCACAATTTTGGGTTTGGCAGGAAAATAGCTCTGGGCAGGTGTAAAGGAAGCTTGGACTGGGTCAGGAGAAATATGGCCAAGAAAGGAAATGAGTTCAATCTGGAAAAGAAATTAGGACAAGGACATAGGGATCAGTAGGCTCAGAAGTAGGGCTGAAGCAGAAAACAAATGGAAGAGGAAACCCAGAAAGGATGCAGCAGAGAGTTGGGGGTATGTGGGGGAGATAGAAGGGAGGGGGTAGCAAAGAGGAAACACACATGTACAGGGAATAATTAGGTGACTGTGGTAATGAAAAGGAAATAGAAATCTCAAAACAACATGAGAAATATGAAAACTTTTTTCTACTCAGCCACCAGCTGAAAGCTCTTCTCCCAAAGAAAAAGAATAAACTGCATCTAAGCCAAGCTATCTGAAACTTACAGTGCACATAAAAGAGTCTTCATTTGCTGCCTCTGGTCTGAGACATTTCATCTTTAATAACACAGATGTGAGAATGTGGGATTTAGGCTTATAATCAATTGTTAATAAGCACCTCTAAACCACTACATAGATGCTATTCTCCTGTGTGAAGAGCTGAACCATTACTCCCTAAGCACCTCAGGAAAGGGTTGTTTTTAATTCAAAAATAAACTCCTTTACTGAAGTATGCTTTTAGCTTCCAAGTAGCACATTTCACACTGGAATATCTTCCTTCCAGAATCATTACAGAACTGATCACCTTACAAGCTTTTGTTCATAAAAAGAGAGGAGATGTTTGAGAAAAACATCAATTTAAAAGAGACCAGAGTTTAAATTCAATTGAGAGTTTTATAAAGCCACTCTCTCTAGTTTCCCAATAACATGAAGATTGTCTCTAGTTTCCACTTTCAGCTCAAAATGAAGTTCAAAATAAAGTTAATACAATCATTCTGCTGTTTCTGATCAATTATATGTCTCTGATGGGAGATGGAGGTGCAGGAAAACCTACAACAGACAATTACAAAATGCCTGCAAGGCAGTCTCTAGTATAGAGGGAGCTCCTGGAGAAAAATACTCATGTCTTTTTGAAGCTTTTTTTAATCCTTTCTATTGTTGCACTGTTAATTTGCATAGGGAAGAAGTGGGATGAAAACATAGACTGATGTTGAAATGGAGAAAGTCCTGTTTGAAGCTGTGCCTTACAGCAAGGACTCATTTCCAATTCTTACATGCCCTGTTGCCTTGTATCTCTTTGTCCGTAAGGGGCTGAAATAAGAGAAGAGAAAGAGTCTGAATGGAAATGAAGTAACATTATTTATTGCACTGTTAGAACACTGTATGAAAAATGATAGTACAGTACCATTGACACTGTCATGTCAAAAAAAATTTACCTTGTCAGAAAGCTTGTGATGCAGAGATCATTCCTTCCTTACGTATAAATGCGTTGCCCCAAAATGGGAAGAGTTAGTATTTTCTTTTATTTTTTTTTTTTAGAGGATTGACAGATTTATATAATAAAGTGAAAATTCCACTGCTTGGAACTACCACACTGTTTCTATTTGAGTAAATAATAAATAAAACTACCAGAAAGCTGACCTACAACAGGGAAAATTTCAGCTCAGCATTTAGGTCTGATATTCTTAGAAGAAAAGAAAACCGTAAGCATAGAGGCACTTGGCAAACATAAGAAGGGGCAGTCCAGCCATCCATCATCTTTTGCTGCTCCACCTAAAACTGCCTTTCAAGACACAGTTTCCAATTACATCAGTTCATAGCCTCATCTAGTGAAAGGATACATAGCTGCACTGCAGGCTGGGGGTCTACATCAGGCTTTACATACAACAGATGGATGTTCATTTAAAGTTGGTGATATTGGCATGAAAGTATTTGTGGGGTGTTCTACAGCAAGAGCTACAGCTGATTTCTAATACAGGTTGGTTTACTATGATTAAGTGCTTCAAAAGGTGCTGCTTCATCCAGATATTTTCTCTGAACAAGGTTGCCATTCTTCTCAGAGAGCACTCATAGGAATGAGTGATGCAGATGATTATCTTGTACACGTATTTTGACATTTTATCAGATTAACTGGATATGTCTACTTGAGCTTTTTTAAGATTGCAGCTTTAAAATATGCTGAGACATAAGCAAGTAGTGGAACTTGAGAAGCTGATGGCTCATCCCACAGTGAAGGGGATGCCCCTGGGAGCCAGGACCTTGGAACCGGGACCTAATTGTTTGAGAAGGGCAAAGAGTACCAGTGGTACCCTTTGGCCAAAGCTCTTGGGTACAAACTCTGTGTATGGCCACAGCAGCCGTCAGTGCAGCTGGGATTGGTGCTGCCTCCCCTGTGCTTCCCAGCCTTATGGCCAAAACATCACTGACATCTCCCAGGGATCTGTATGCTCCCATGGTCTGGTCTTCGGCATTTCCACACTCACTACATCATTGGCTTCTTGAGTGAATCAATGCCATTCCCTTTCCCAAATTTCCTTTCAAGTTTGATAAAGGCTGCACCTTTAAAACAAGCTCCCTCTAATGGATCCAATGATGAACTGTGATAATTAAACACATTCCATGTACATGTAAATAATAATTCTGTAGTTTTCCAGCACTGTCCTCCCTGAAGGGAGTGCAGTACCAGCTGCAGAGTACCTGAGTACCAGTGATGGTCCTCTGTCCTGACAAGATAGCCAACCTGAGCCAGGAGCACTGCGCAGCACCTTTAGGAGCAGCAGAAGCATAGAATCATAGAATAGATGGGGTTGGAAAGAACCTTAAGATCATCTAGTTCCAACCCCCTCCCATGGGCAGGGACACCAAACATACACTTAGGCATTTCCAGGGATGGATGCAGTTTTATGTATATGTAGGCAGATGTGATTTCTCAAGCTAGGGTATATTTGGCACATTTTCGCTAACCACCTCCTGGTCCTAAGAGAAATATCACAAACTCCTTTATTGCATGGTTCAAATAGCAGCCCAGATTTTGGCTTGTGAGGCAAAACTAAATTACTTGCCAAATAGGCTGAGAAGACAAGGACCCCACAGGAGCAGTAAAATCAATGGAGATCAGTTGTAACCTGTATATGGCAGAGTTTGAAGATACTGCAGCACCCCTCAACCACAACCTTGTCCAAGGGTAGAGCCAGAATCCATAAGTGAGATGGAAAACCCGTGCTCCCATCCTGCTGACCTGCATGCCTGTCATGCACACAGACCACCACCACCAAAACAGGACACTGCCTCTAGCCCACCCATTTTAGTCTTTCCCCTTCTTGTCCCCTTTATCTGCTTGCTGAACAGCTTTGCATTATGGCATGAATAAGATGGACTTTACTGCATGTGGCTAATAGATCTGGCTACCTTGTCTGTACAGGAACCACAGGGAAGGAAATCCATGAAGCCTGGAGTGATATGGAGATCTGATCAAAGAGACACAAAGTTTAGAGTTCAGTATGTTGATTACAAAGGGGTGGCAATACAGTCAGTGTGTGCAGCTGGTGGAAAAATCAGAACTCTGTTGAAAACATCAGTATTTCAACATTTGCTTTAATGGGGATAAGGTGCTTAAACACCGTTTTCTGTTTGGTTGAGCTTTTTTAGAATGGACAGCTCAAACAAAAAACAGAGTGGGTATATTTCATTTTTGGGTTTGCAGTCCTGACCAGACAGTCTGCAGGAGACCATCACAGATATCCCCCAGGGAGCCCTAGCAAAGTCAGGGGGAAGCAGCAAGCTAGGAAAAAGAGGTGCAGACAAATTCCATCAGTTGGCAAGAGCACCTGGTTAACCTGATGGAACTGGTGTTTGAGGCAGCAGCACAGACCACAGTGTAACCCACAAGGTGCCTAACCCAAGCCAGAGGCTTCTCCAGGGGAAAACTGCAGGTTCATGAGAGCATTACAGTCACTTAAAAATTGCTTCATGCCCAGTACCTCAGAAAATAGGCAGAATAAATCCTAAGTTAGTTTTGTTATATGTCCATAAGAAAGGAATTTGATACAGCTTCATAGTATATAAATATATGCAAGGCAAAAATAAAAGCCTTGGTTTGTGATACTGTGATTTAAAACAGCCTTTGGAAAACAGCTTTTTGGACACAACTGTACCCACAGATATTTCAGAACCTGTTTGCGCAGATTTGCTGCAGCAGAGCAAACTGCAGGGCTTCACCCAAAGCTCACATACAGACCTACCTATGACCAAGCCATTTTGCTGAAGCTGGCAGTTACACACACGCATACATGTACACGCTAAAAGGTGCCACAGCTGAGCTACCTGAATTTACCCCACACAGAGAACCGACACAAGGTGGTGGGGCTATAAAAGCAAAGCTGCAGTAGAGCAGAAAGTGGTCGCACAAAAAGCACTGTTCAGTGCAGAGGCAGGCTTCTTGGCAGCTTTTAAAAGGCTGCCTTTGGGGAGAGACGTGAGGGAAAAGACCCTTTGTGTTTATGCAATTAGTTGGGAAAAGCTTCCTCTTCAGAGATGCAAAAAGCAACAGCTGCTGTGCCAGCCCAGGGGCTGAAGGAGCAGACACAAAGTGGCCAGGCTGTGCCCCTGCAGCGTGCCTCAGGGCTTCCAAGAAGGATTTTGTCTCTTCAATGCTACATACAGAGCACTGACATAAAGCCAATTATTACTTGGGTTCTTCTCTCAGTTTTCCCTTATGCTTTCAGGAAAAAAAGGAAAAGAAGAAAATAAAAAAAAAAGATCCAATTATTAAAACTGATCATTTTCTCCAGCCGAAGAGCTCTACCTAGCACAGAAAAAATGGCTTTGTTTTCACTTCCCTTTTGTGGCTTTTCTTGTTAGAGAAGCCAATTGGAAATCATTAGTGGAAATATTAGTAGGGAAAGCTAATGCTTTTAGTCATTCATATGTATCAGTCACCAGATACTTCAAAAGCTGCTACCTGGAGTACTGTTAAGGTAATTTTCAATACTTTATTTGATGTTGTCAGCCCCCTCGGAGTTGGACAATATGGTTAGCAGCACCAGCTCCAACCACATCAGCTCACGAGGGCTGAGCGTTCAGCTTCCCCCTCCTGCCCCTCTGCACGAGTCACCTTTCTCCTCTCTGACAAAACACTGTCAAAAGGAGGACGAGAATAATCACGTCCATCAGGGGATGAAAGACTCACTTTGAGCACACTGATGTCTAATACTGTTTCCAAAGCATCAAAACTAATCAGGGTAGCAGTGTGCAGTAGAACACCACCAGGCTAGCAATTTCAAAGACAACACCTTCTCCAGGGGAGCTTGGAGACCCATCCGCAGGAGCTGCATCCCCCTCCAAGGTCTGGGGACCCTGTGGCAATTAGCAACAAAGATACAAAAATCCCTGCGTGGAAATGCAAAGCCTATGCAGGAATAAATGCCGCAGCTGTCATCTCAGAGGGGTTAGCTCCTCTTTCCTTCTGCATGACTGCTGCTGAGAAATGATGCTCTCATGATGTGTACAGATGTCCAAAAACTTCATCACTTCCGTATTATGATTGGATTATTTAGCATGTTTCCTTAATCCCACAATGAATCTAATCAGAAGTTTTTTGATGACAGCAAGAAGGATTTCAGATATGTGCACTCAATGTCTCATTGCCATTTCCCAGGGCTGGGAAAGAGTGTCAGTGTGAAGTGTACTTGCTGCTGGTTTCATTTCAATCTTCTAGGAATTACACTTGGATCTTACCTTTAATGAGATGTTCACATGAGAATAAATTGTTTTGCCAGAAAAAATAAACAAACACCACATCACACTTTTCCCAGGTGTAATTTTAAAGGAATTTAAAAGTTAATCCTGAACAACTGACTCATGAGAACTTTAATCCCCTTCCCCAGTACACCACCTGCCCATAGATGTTAAAGAGCCTGGTTCCTTCTGAAATCATCAAGGGATGCTTTCTCTGAAATGATAGTGTCTTGCTTTCATGCATATTATTTAATCCGTTTCTTCATTACTTAATACAAAATGCAGTTTATTGCTATGAAATACAAAATCTGTCATGTAGATGTAATTGCTTTCTTATTATTGCAGTTTAGAATGCCACATGCACTCTAATATATAATGTATATTTTTCTGCCTCACTAGAAGCTTCCATGTTCCAGTTCTTATTAATCAGCACAATTAATTGATTTAGAAGAGCAGAAAGTAAGGGTTTTTAGTGAAGTATGCATGAAACATGTTTTTCAAAGAACACTTTTCCTATTTCATCCTATGTACTTTGTGCATAATCTGTATTCAAGATGTAGAATACTTTTCTGTGCCTTAAGATGCATTTGAAGTATTTTTTTAAGCAATAATGCATTATTAAGGACAGGAAATGGCAGTTTCCTCTCTTAAAGCTGTCTGGAATTCCAGAATGAAACATTACAGTACCTTTAAGCTGCTATTAGTTTGATCTGAAAGATCACCCATTTCCCTCGGTAGTTAGCTGTCTGATTTGGAAGGCAGATGAAGAATGGCATACATTTTCAGTATCATTTTTGGACTGCACTCCACACAGTCTCATGTGATAGAGTAGACTGAAAAGTTACTTTGCTGTATGAGCATTTGAAATCCAGACAGTTATCTAAATTGCATGTGTTTTCTTTAAAAAACCCATAGGCTTCAGACAATTTCATAGGGGAAAAATAAAAGGAAAATAATTCAAACTAAAAATAAATTAATTGTGACTATCTCACCAAGCATTACTAATCAACCCACTCAACAACCCCACGGGATAGATCACTATGATATCCTGTGGGTAATTTGCCAGTATATCTATGCATTTCTCCAACCATCTGCCCAGTTCACAGAAACAATTTTACTTGAGCTTGGACATGCTGCTACATCAAAGTGACTTCACCCATACCTATAGAATAATAATGGCAAAGAGGCCAGAATTCTGCTTTCAGAACATCTTAATACCTTTGAGTTCACAGCCCTAACATACTTTTCCCATTACAGTGAGGAGCAATGTGGTCTTGAAATCCTGTATTTGAAAGATGCTTTTTCAGGAACACTGATGTCCTGTGGCATAAGAAATTACTCAGATGCAAGAACAGATCTTAAAGATACTGATGTTTAAAGCCAGTATTTCACTAAATTAATCTTCCTAACTTCATCGAGATTTCTTTCATGAGGACGAGTTTGCAGGAGTGAGTCCAAAGTATGCCTGAGTTTTAACCCACAATCACTTCTTGCTAGCAAACTTGTGGCTCACATGCCATGCATGACATCAAAAAGTATTGCAGCTCCTGCTAGCATCAAACTTGCTAAGTCAGACAATGCTATTTTGGCATGGATCAGTGATATAAGATTTTACTTAGTTTCTTTAATGAAGACCTTTGTCTGTATAAAACTCCATGCTATATGATAGATGCTGATAACAGTATCCCAGCTAACTGGCTTAAGCCAGTTACCTTGATCAAGTATGATCAAAACAGCAAATACTTTTTATGTACAATTCTGAACATTAGTAAGCTTTGTAATCTACCATTTATTGATGTAAAGCCAATATTCCTACTCTGATATGGGTAAGATTGGGGATTAGAGGAACCTCAATGACATTCAGCATCAGACTACTTTTCAGAGCAGAGAACAGTCCAGTTCTCATCTCCCAGCTACAGGACACCTTCCCAACACAGCTGTCTCCATCAAGATGGTTTTCAAAGAACTATCACTATTGTGGTGCTTCTAGCCTGGTTGACAGGAGTTTTCAGCAGGCACATTTCAGCTTCATTGAAATACCTTCTTATAACCCATAGTTGGAGGGATAGTTTGAA
>JANHGB010011926.1:13767-75000 GCA_026283785.1 Coracopsis vasa | reverse complement strand
CACCAGAACTGTACACAATACTCCAAGTGTGGTCTCACGAGAGCAGAGTAGAGGGGCAGGATCACCTCCTTCGACCTCCTGGTCGCGCTGCTTTTGATGCATATGTGTGTAAGTAAATTTAATTATATTAATACTATAAAGACAAATTAAAGCACCATATTTTTTCATGATATAAATATCCAAGCCCAGAATTGAAATAACCCCTAATGTAATTAGAAGTAAATGCAGCATTTTCCAAAAGGAGTATTGTCATCACTAGCACATCATCTTGTCAAGGTGTTATTACAGTCCCTAATTGTGAGTAAACACATCATAAAATTCCATGGGAACCAAGGGAAGAAAAACATTAGTGAAGGAAGCTCTAGGAAAGCAGCCTCATATACTTCAACAGAAGTCAGAATATCAGTTAGAAATTGCACTTCAACTTCTGAGTGGGCAATTTAGGAGAAAAAAAGGAGGTGGAAAATGGTAGCTGGAAGTTGAAAGGCACAGAAGAATGGAAAAAACTTTTCCAGAATGGAAAAATGATAATCCAAATGTACCACATACACATTTTATACCTGGGTGTGTGAGTTATCTGACTCAAGGTCCAGGCTCAGGGGTAGAACCACTTTCATATGGGTGATGTAATAAAGTGCCTACAGAAACACTATACTGAGTGTAATTGGTAAGCTGGCTGGGTAGCTGATGGCAGCAGGATACCCTTTGTGGAAGAGGTTTTGAGCTGCTCTGGGCAAGGCACATCTGGCTTTGGCGGGCTCTGACACTGCAGTGAACACCTCATCTTGCACCAAAGCTACAGCAAGGCAGGGGAGTCCCCAGTGCCCTAATTTATACCTTTTCAGCGAAAGACAGCAGTTACTGGAGGTATGTAGAAAACACCTTCAGAGAAATGGAGGAGACACACAGAAGGAGCTATGACTGGGGAGAAATCAGGAGCTTCACTATTGGAAAGAGGCATTCATGCCAGAGAAGGTACGTCTGAGGGACTGTAGACTGCAAGTGAAAAATGTCAGGGCACAGAAACTGCTAAGAGACTACAGTCATGAATTATCCAGGCATAGAAATGATGCAGAAGCAAGAACCAGCCAGCAGAAAGAAAATGTTACTTACTGACACAGCCACCCTCGTGCACAGCCAAAAGAATTGGAGGGTGGGGGGGAGAGTGCAATGTGAGGTGAAAACAAGGGACATTGAGATGTGGAATGGCAAGGACTTGAGTTAAGCACAAGGAGGAAAGCTGTTTCCTTGTAAATCTGTGTTGGTTTTCCTTTTCTCAAATATCCAAATCAATAATTAAAATTTTGAATTAACTAGCAATAAATTAACTTAAGTAAAATTCCCTGAGTTGAAACTGTTTTGCTCACAAACAGCTACCACGCCATACCTGAGGTGCCTGGCCTATCATTGACACGGTAGAAGAGGAGACAAATCTGGAAACATTACGAGATTATTGTTGAAAATACACCTAAACTGGTAGAATGACAAACTATTTAGATCAGTAACAGGAAATTTTCCAATTTGCTTTGGGTCCTGGATATTCCTTACCAGTGAGGTAAGACCAGTCATAGATAGAACCAGAAATGATCAACGTGAATGACCAGGTGGCAGAATCATTCAAGAAGGCATGCAAGAACATAAAGCTGTACATAGGTTGATGATCTGATAACACCTGACTTGTCCAACAGTGGATGGAGGAATGAAGCAGGGAAAGCAGGAAAATATGAGAGATGTTGTATTTCCCCTATTCTAATGTAACCTTGCCTACTATTTCCTTTTATCTAAGGTAACTTGAAATCTGACATTGCTTTCAGTGAGTGACCTCTAGAGGTCACATCTCACCGATATCATTCTACAGTTACACAGTTTTTTAAGTTTTTGTTTAGCTCACATCATATTCAACAATTGTATGATATTTACGTAGGTAGCCACATTACTTAGCCTGCATCCAGAAAAACGTTCAAGTACTGAGCTGCAGTCCACTGTTCATCTCTTCTTAGCTCTCTCTGAGTGACCACAAAAATGATCTGTATGATAGATGTCTGCAGAGAATGCTTCCAGCATGCAGAATATCTGAATCCAAAGGAAGGGTCAGAATCCAAAACCTCTAAATTGAAAGCAAGGTATATCACAGTTCTCATCAGGAAAATATCTGTACAATAAAAAGGCTCTTAGTATTTCTCCAGGACAATATCTCTTCCAAATTGCATCAGTTTTCTCTGGCTAGATCTCCACTAGTGCATTGTTGCACTTAAATTTCCAATTGCTATCTGGCCTTTAAGACCAGAGATAGTAATAGTTTAATATTTGGCAAAAGAAAAGAAATATGAATTTGTCTCAGGTGCTAGCTACACGTCCTCGCTTTATTGCCTGAAATATCATTTCTCCTTAAGATTTTGGAGCCATGACTACAGAACTTTCTTCTCTAGTCCTTTCATTTCTACATTAACAAGTATTCTGTGTTTTAATATATTTTGTTACTCACTTGATCTCCTGGGTGAACAGGAAATCTCTTCCAGAAACTTGCACGCAAGGTCAAGTGTCAAATATTCACTTGTATTGTGCTTATGACTAGAAATGGCTAGACTGGTCTGGCCATATCCACACAATGAGTTCTTGTCCCTCATTTCCTATGCATAGTACTACTGGAAGCCTTAATGTGCTGGTTTTGTTCTGGTGTGGTTTTCCAGTTTCAAACTTTTGGAATAATATCTTTGCATACTAGAAGGGTTGTATTTTTTTCATATGAGAGTGAAATTTTTTTTTATGGGTACTGGAATGTGGTACAAATACATGTGCAGTTGACCAAGAGTACAAAGCCTATGACGCTGACATTGGAGGAATGCATAAGACTAAAGACAAATCCTGGCTCATCTAACCATTGCTTTTTGGGAATAATCGTGTATACCTACTGCATTTGAAATTGTCTGTTGAAGCTGCACAAAGCAGAAATAGGGAAAAGGAACAATGCGGATGGTCCAGGAAGAGAGTGTTCAAGCTTGCTTCCTGATCTTTCTTTAGTAGCTCAGATGCACTGAAATTTTTCTCAAAACTCCTGTCAAAACTGGATCTTTGAAGGGAAATCGCTGAGGCAAAATATTCATTAACATTTTCTGAAAGTATTTCATACCAAGTGCTTTCAGAAACATTATTTTACTGATTAAGTGTAGATGTAAAAAGTAGAAGTCTGGCATAGTCTCACTTTTATACGACTAGTGTTTATTATATCAGAAGCCATATTCTATGAATATACTTCAATATTCTATAGCAAAAATAGTGTTAATCTAAACTCTGAAATGCTATGATAAGAAACTTTTTTTCTGTGATATTCAATATCTCAGTAAAACAGACATTTACAGATATGCGTTATGTATTGCCAGCAGTAATTTATTAGGTTTCAGGGATTCAAGATAAACTTCCTAGGCTTTTGCAGTAAGCCTAACAGGCCACCTTATGCCTAGCTTTATCTGTCAGTGTCCTGGGTTCAGATGTGACAGTTATTTTTCTCCTTCTTAGTAGCTCGTGCAGTGCTGTGTTTTCGACTTTAGTCTGAGAACAGCACTGATAACACATCAATGTTTTAGCTGTTGCTAAGTAGTGCTTACCCCAGTCAAGGACTTTCCTGTCTCTCATGCTCTACCAGTGAGAAGGAACACAGAGACAGGACACCTGACCCAAACTGATGATCTTTGTATCTTTAGATAAAGTATCTTTATCCTTTGAGATAGATGATTTATCACTTAGCTACAACACTCAGGGGCTATGCTATGATCTGGATGGGTGATTCCATCTTTGATATTCAGTTATCATAGAACTGAGAATAGATGTTGGGTGGTCCATGAGACCATCCTCAGAATAACACATATATAAGTAAATAAATATAGCACTAAATAGGAAATAAAAATAATAGTAAAACAATTCTGATATTCAACCAGTATTGTATATTTTTGCATGTGTTGAAGCAATTTACATTTCACAAGGCTCAGTTAATTATACTGAAGAAGAAAGAAGGATTTCCTTTTAGAGTCTTAAAACTTTGGCAATGTTTCCCAAGGACATATAACTATACAATATGAATTCATGGAGGAATTCAGCTTGTTAATATATATCTTTTGTTGTAATTTTTATTGCTTTTCTTTTCTAACTTCTTTTTCTTGGTATGTTGTTTTTTTGGGGTTTTTTTGTTTGCTTATTTTGTTTGGCTTTTTTGTTTTGTTTTTGTTTTATTTTTCTGTGTGCTTATTTATTTTTCTAGAACTGTTCCTTTACTTACATTTGCCTTTGCTGTTAGCACTGTTTCTATTATAACTATCTTGATCAAGACCAGGGATGGCCTTGAATTTGAGATTACCTTATCTTTCAGAGAAATAAATATCAGTAAAATGTATATATATGAAGTTACAAAAATATCTATAATCCTCTCAGAGGTGGAGCTGGTGAGCTTCTCTCTTTAGACTCAATTATATAACTGAGACAAGGTGCAATTAAACATTTTCTGTTGTTGTTCATTCCTTATTCTATCCTGCAGGGAGAATATTGCATCATTCAGATTGGAAAAAAATACAGGCTAAGTAGGATTTTTAGAAGCTTAATTTCTAGTCATAAGACAACATTTTAATATCAGGCACGTTATGGCTATATGCCTGGTGTTTCCTAGGAAGCACAATACAATTAGCCACTATGCCACTTAATCATATAATTCAAATAAACAGCTAAGTATATATACATGTGTATGTATATAATGAGAAAACTCCCAGTTGTTCAGAGAAACTGTATTAAATCTGTGAAGTATCCAGCAGGAAAATTATGATAAATTAAGGAAATCATACAGTACTTACTGTTGTATTATCCTTGAATCATCTTGCCATCTGGCAGCTCATGGCAGAGCTGTCAGGTGAGGTGTCCTTGATGATGTAATTTCAAAACGCATAGCAGCAGTGACACAACAGTGGATAGAGCTGGTTATTGTAAAAGTTGTGACCGTCAGAAGGTAACATAAGTGTTTGTAGGGTTAGGATTGTCTAGCAAGACAGTCTTTGTATTTCTAGACATTTTTTTTCATATTTCTTCGACTATAATGTTCATTTAAGACATTTTCCAGCTAGCTAAATGTTTCTTGCCAGTGGTATTGATGTCTGCCATTAAGTATTTTCCTATACAGACTCTGAAAGTGAGCTTCAGTTCCTAGCTACCTCAGCACAAATTTGGGGTAACTGTGTTTGGAATTATTTTCTAAATTACAGAATTTGCAGAGATGTATGGTCTCTATATTATAAAAATTAGGCTAGATTAGTATTTAGAACTAAATATATTTGAGTAAATTTAGAAAATATATGTAGAAAGTGAGAAATAATAAAAGATCATGATGGTAGGCTTCCTGCAATCTTCATTGCCCCGCAAGGAGCATCCTTTTTTGCTAACTCAAACGAAATCCACGCATTCTAAGACAACCTCTTTGCTTTGTTTGAATAAGAGGATGAATTACTTCAGACACATACACATCTTAGATTATGCCAGTGACTTGTCTACTTTTTATGAATTTTTCGTTGTTGAGGAATAATGTATTTCAACTAAAGTATAAGCCTGTTTCCAATATTTGTTATCTGATTGAAGCAACTGATACACTTTTTTTTAATCATACACTATGTGCTCAGGATATTAAAAAATGCCCAGTGAGCTTACACTGAGATTTGGTAGTTTCGTTAAAATCACTGCACACATCACATTATCTCTTTGTGCTGTCTCTCAATTCTCTTCTGTATGTTAATTAGGTAGGGAACTGAAATATGCCATGTAAAATGATCAATAATCCCAGGAGATTAATATACCCAGCTCACACTGAAAATTTTGCAGGATGATTGGGTAAGATGATCATCCCTCTGAATCCTTTTTTGCAGGATATTTGATTCCCCTGCCTGTTCACGCAAATTGAATGGGCAAAGCAGATGGGTAACACTGAAACCTATATCAAACAAGATCAGTATCTTGTGTTCCTGTGTTTTTCCCAGTCCTTTTCCTTACTTTAGCTCCCCAGGAACAATGTAAATCTTTTTTCTTCCATGCTTATCACTAATATAATTCAGAACATTATAGCTCAGTCAACTTTCTCTTCTGCTCCCTTCAAAATGTCATTGTAATGAAGCAAAATTAATTCAGATAGGTCAGTACCTGTTGTAGGTGGTTTTGCATTAAAATGTAAAATTTAAAGTAACATTGTTTATTTTGACATGTGCACCACTATTTTAAAATTTAGGAATATAAGTGACAGGAAAAAGCTGTCGAATTCAGGTGACAAAGTATATTTCCTCCTCAAGGTCTCCTGGGTCTTACACCCCTGATTTATAAGGACCCTGCACAGGAAAAGAAAGTATAATCTGAACTTGGAAAAGAAAGAAGTTTATGAACCCAGACAGTAGCTGGAGTAAAACAATGCAGCTAAAATTATAGAAATAATAATTTACTCCATTAACAATTCTTAACATTTTTTCCGATTAACGAAACAAAATGACTACAAATATATGGTAAACAGAGAGTTAAGAATATTTATCAGGGGACATAGAAATGCAGGCTGTTTTGCAATGTTTTAAAAAGTTTTTTAAAATGGGTTTTAAAATGGATTTTAAAACCATTTTTAAAGATTTTCCTTGAATATTCTTGTAGGACATATATATGATCACATTGCTGTTTGCTAATCATAGGAAATGTGAAATATAGCAGAATTCTAAGATACCTCATATGAATAAAAAGTTTTAAACCAGGTTTTATAATATTTCAGACACTGCACCTTACTATTTTAAGTCATTCTTGTAGGGAGCACTATGAGCAAAGGCAGTGGGAGTATACCACTGTAATGTAAAGTGCTCTGTAATGTAATGATGGTGACTTCAAGGAGACAATGTATGTAAGACCTAATATAATAGTGAAAATAATGGCCTAAGCAAACTATGATTTCAATTCACTAGTTCTTAGTTTGGGTCATTCCAACCATAAATTAAAAATTATGTTTTTCAAAATGAAGGTTTAGTCTAGAAATCTTATATTACAGGAAATGCAACAATCAAGACCTTTTTTACGACACTCACTCTGAGTGAATGTATGACACAACAGTACACATGGCATCCATAAAAGATGCAGACAAAAAACTTGAGTTCCTGCTGTATGCCAGGCTAAAACTCAAACACAAACCAGTTTCACTTACATTATTTCTGAATGCCTCCACTACCCACATTTATCTGTATTGCTTAGTGGAAATGAGTAACACAGCAGGTATATTCTTAACTTTTCAAGTGGCACTAGCTAAAAGTTCTGATCAATCTCTGACCACTACCTCAGAATATGCAAGCTTACAAACAAGTAAAGTATACGCAAATTATAACAGCATAGTTCAAAAAAAGTAAGATCAAAATCATACACATTTCATAGCTTCTGTTACATATGCCAGTTGGATAAATATAAGAAGTCAGACTGGAACCTAAAAGCCTAACTAGCATGTTTGGCCCATCTGGTACTTTTACTATTCTGACAATTTTATGCTGATGTGGCTTCTTTTTTAGGTCATTCAAACTCATGATTTTCTCTCCCAAGTGGATATAAAATTTATGATGTTGCTTCCATGAGGCTGAAAACCTGGAATAAGACAGATCTTTGCTTTACCTGCTGGAGATTAGCAGAATACCGCAGAGAGCGAAAGTTGATGGTGCTTTACATCTGTGCATTTAACATTTGGTGGCACAAAGCCACTAGTCTCTTTTCTGCCTGACCAACTGACTAATTACTGTACTTGGCCTCTTTGAGTCCTTTCAATTAATGCAATGTGCAGTTGCACAGAGTGATGAAGTCACCCATACAGAACAGAATCTGGGCCAGAATTAGGCTCTAAGTCCCAGAAGCACCTGTTACAAATACAAAGTGTCCAGATGGTCTGGTCTTTGTGGGAAAGTGTCAGGAATTGACTTATCTGTCTTTCTTACTTTTGGTTTTAAGGTAATAAACATAATTCTTTTGAAGCAGAAAGCCAATCACATTTAGGGGAAAAAAAAATAAATAAAAGGGACAAAAGAAAGTAACCTTAAAATCAATGCAAAACCAGCTTTATTTGTAAATCTTAATAACAATGAAGCCCATTGTTATCATGTTCTGGGCAGGAAAAATGGGATTAGCCTGTGATTACAATGCAGCCTTCAATATAATTAGACAGATTTATTTAAACACAGCTGTAAACCGTAAAAATGTATAATACTTAGTATCCAGAAATTCCACATTTTATGTTGTTGTTTAGAAACACTAGAAAATATTGCACTTGCTTCACTTTCTTTTTTTTTTAGAGATAACAGATAAAGTTCATAACAATTAGAAGTATTCCTGAATGCTGATTCACTTTCTAACAGTGCATTGCTTCATTCAGTGTTTTTCCTTCTTTGAAATGTGACATTTGAGATCAGTGACTCCATTGTCAATATGATGGAATTTGCATCTCATGCCTTCTCAGCTGCATGAGATGAAGGAAGAAATAAGGAGTTTTATTTAAGATCCTGAAAGCAGTAATAACTGTCTGTTTCATACATTGTTGAAAGCAATTTTTCCATTCAGTGCTTGCTTCCTTGCTTCCTTGCTTTGTTCTTTCTGTATGTCCTCTTTCATCCTTTATATAACAACTCAATCTGAGAGAGAAAAGATTGAGTTGAGGAAGGGAGAGGGGAAGCTATTTCAGTAGAAGGAAAAAGTGTGAAGGTAATAAAACATATTTTCAGCCCACAAATCTTTTGGCTTGTATAAATTTTTTTTTTCAAATATTACTATAAAATATTATTTATTCTTCTATTTAGTGTCTGTAGACTTTAGAAACCTTAAATCCAGACTGCTATATTCCTGCATTTTCACTTAACACAAAAAAGAAACACATCCCAATTAGCCTTCTGAGTTCTTAGCTTGAATTTGAAAAATAGTAATTGAATTCAGACCATTCACATTGTAACCATGATTATTTTTATTGAAACATGTAATTTTTTTAAGCATAAAGTACAGTAAGTAACAGTTACAACCAAAAATTGTGGATTTTTTGTTTTTAATGGAGATGCATTATTTTCCTTGGATTTGGGGGAAGCTATAATGCATACTGAACAAAATTTCTGTATTTACAATGGCTCAGGAGGCATATGCTACTTGAAATAAATCTTCTAAGTGAATCAATTAATGTGATGTTTTAAAATACAAGCATTAATCAATATTTTACTGAATTTTTGAAGAATCTTTTCACAGAACTAGTATTTGAATTTTAAAATATAAAAAGAACATAGAAGTGGCTCAAGGAAAGGATATTTTTTATATATCCTAAGGACAGAAAATGCAGTATTTTCACAGCTGTGAAAAAATATGAATTTTAAAGGCACTGGCCCTACGGGACAGGTGTTATTCTGTTTGAAACTCATATTCATGTTGTCAACAATACAATTGCTTTAGAGCAAGGAATATTACAAGAATTTAGCTGTACTTTAACATGACCAGTTATGGAAAAGTCATATATTTATGTTTTTAAATAATAAATTTATCTTCCTAGCTGCTTACTGGAAACTAACATACCCATATGTTTATATAGACTATTTAAATATATATATGCTATAACATATATACATACAATGTTATATAGATATGAAATAAAAATTAAAATTAGCTGATTTCATGTCATTTGTTTGTTTGCTTTCATCTCACACAGAGTGAAATTCATCCCACCTAAATTCTGAAGTCTAATAGCTAAGCATTTAAATCCAAATAAGTAACTCTAGACTTTCTTTGTAGTCACTTGAAATACATGCGTCCAAGGGGAAGACATATCTCTAATTTAAATAGGAAGCAAAATGAATACCTACTATTACTTAGATGTGTTTATTTTTGTTGCTTAATCCAAGCTGACTAACAAAGGCTTAGATATCTATATATAAGGTAAATAAAGTAGTCTGAATCTAGCATGATGTAAGTGAAAAGCAGCTGTAAGGGAATATCTCCACATCCATCTAAAATTTCAATTTTCTTTTATTACATATTTTCTATAAGATGAAATGTAATAAAGGATCAAGAAATTAAACATTGATAGCACTTTCCATTTCCTTGGAAAACGAATTTGTGAAATTCAGTCATGAGCACCCAGGTCGTTTAAGAGGAAAAAGACCTAATTTACTGGAACATATCAAAATCACTATCTGACAGAGAAAAGATATTTTTACAGTCTCTTCCTAACTTGATCCGACATAAATACACAGGAAGAATTAACATCCTGAAACATGTCATGTCTCCACTCCTACCTGTTCAATAAATAAGAGACTGAAACTGTAGCTCTCGTCATCATTCTCAGTAATTGCATATGATCCTTTGCTCAAAGACGCACCTGTAATCAAAATCCTCATTTATTAATACTTCCTTAAAAGATGAATAACTTCTCTAGGAATCATTAACAGTTTGCTACACTAGAGCAGATAAGACTTCTTCATTTGCTTCTACCTCTTCAAATAAAGATCATGACAGAACTTTAATTCAGACAAATATCCTATATTCAGATTAGTTACACAGAATCCTTTCACAGTAAAATGGGTATTTACAGGATTAATTAATCTCATCCTAAATTTGACATCTAAAATAGAGTGTATCAATTGCTCCTCATTAATAGATCACCTTTGACTACAGAAGCCTAAACTGACTTTCTTACTTGTGGGTATATGCTTGGAATCTTGCCCTAACTGTCCTGAGTACTCTCCTCTACTTGACATAAAAGTAAATACCAGACTTCTAGTTTGCTGAAATCAGTATTTCACTGAACATTTCTTCAGATGGCACTCAGTAGTGGGACCAAAAAAATACAAGCTTGGTTCTATACTGCGGGAAGTGAAGTCGATAAGATTTGCATGAAGAACAGTTTGGGAATGAGCACTGAGGCCTTGGTGCTTGACAAGCCCTGAGGTGATGAGTTGGGGCATTGAAGGACAGGGAAGGTCGAAGAGCAAGCCTTGGGAGGATGGGCCAGGATGTAGTTGTGGCAGGAATCTCAGTTGGAGGCCAGAGGATGTGGGGGTTGTGAGAGGGTCTGCAGCATTGTGATTGGACTATTTACCTGGAGAGTTTTACGGGGGCCAATGAGATTGAACATGGCATGCTTGTGCAGGTTGGGAAAGTACTGAACAAGGGGATAAAAAGGGCTTGGTTGTAATAAAGTTGGATTTGAGTCTTGGTTAGAATTTGAGTCTCCTCATCAACTTGAGTCCATGTCGTGAAACGCCACATTATACAGCAGAACAATTTTATATGCTGTATGCAGACATTATAGAAGTCTTAACTAAATTCTATTAGGAAAGTTTGTGTATGAAGATTTGCTACAAAATAGATTTGAAAGAGGTTTCAAATTTGGTGAAACATAAGTGAAACTGCTGGCAGACAATTCAGGGTCACTTCTAAAAGCTTTAAAGAGGGACGAAACTGAATTTGTAAAAGTGATTCCATGTTTTGAACTTTTTTTTGACTGGATTCATATTATAAAAACAAACTCATATACTTAAACACAGGGTAATTACATTCATATTCAATAGGTACTACTTCCTGTGTTGCTTTTGTATCCATACTGCAATTTTCCAGTGCTTTTTATTGCTCACATGTAAAAGAAAACAAAAGAGAGCATTTTTTAGCTTTAGAAAAACCTATTAAATCTACATGCATGGAGTCATATATATAATTAATTTGCCTACAGATACTGCTGCCTTAATTCACATATATATTTTTCTCACATCAAACTGTTTAAATTTAAGAAAGTTTAGCTCTGAAACTGGCCCTTTCAATTCATCCATACTTCAATTAAAATTATGCAAAAAAAGTAGTATTGAATTCCTCCATAAAGTAGGCTAGATTTTAGTAAAACCAGTAGCAATTTACGAGTATTTTACAAGATCTTTCAGTACCACTGTCTTTCTATACTCTGTACATTCTGAAAGTACTTTTGGACATTGATATATTCAAAGTGGACCTTCTCTATTCCTGCTTCCTTTCACAATAAACAAACAAACCCAAACAAAACCAAGCAAACTTCCTTTCCTTTAATTATGTCTTTCTCCATAACTCTCTTAATAAATAAATAAATTTAAAAAATAAATCTAATTCCCAGTTTCTCTTTATTATTGCCCTCTGTTCAGCAGTAGCAGTCATATTTTTCCTTCTTAGTAGCTGGTGCAGTGCTGTGTTTTTGACTTTCAGCCTGGGAACAACGCTAATAACACTGATGTTTTTAGTTGTTGCTAACTAATGTTTACTCTAACCAAGGACTTTGTGAGTCTCATGCTCTGCCAGGAAGGAGGGGAAGCATGGAGGAAGCAGAGACAGGAAACCTGACCCAAACTAGCCAAAGAGGTATTCTATATCAGAGCACATCATGCCCAGTATATAAACTTGCAGCAGCTACCCAGAAGGGTTAGATCACTGCTCGGGGCTGGATATCAGTCGGCGGGTGGTGAGCGGTTGTTCTCTTCCTTTGCTATTTCCCTTTTCAGTATTATTAGTGGTGGTAGCAGTAGTGCTTAGTTACTGGACTGTTCTTATCTCAACCTGTGGGAGTTACTTTTGTCCGATTCTCCTCCCCATCCCTCCGGGAGTGGGGAGAGGAAGTGAGGCGAGTAAGCGAGCGGCTGCGTGGTTCTGGGTCGCTGGCTGGGCTTAAACCACAACAATTATAAAGGACTTACAGGGGGTTTTTTTTGGGGGTAGTGATTTCTTTATTTATTTACTTACATTTCAGTTCTGCAACTGAAACTGAGAGAAACCAGAGCTGTAAAACTAAATCATTTAAGAGGTGAACTGTCACCTTTGTTTACCTGAGTCCTTTTTATTTTTTTTCTAATTTCTTTTTACTGCTGCTGAAGGGAAAGCATCCCAAAGCAAGTGTTCTGTTCTAGAGCACTTCTTTAGTTGCCCTAATGCGTTAAGGACTATAGGCATCAATAAGTCATCTATTCCTGCATGAACAACACAACTTCAACATAATAACATCTTAGAAAGGCTTTAGGTTATATCTGAGAAGATATTTAAGAGACTAATAAAAACAAACATATATAATAATAACATTCTTAAATCTTTCGTTTGTACTGTAAATTGTAGAAGCGTATAGTTACTGTATTAAAAAACAAACAAACAAACAAACAAAAAAAACAAACAGAAACCCCCAACAAAACAACAAAAACTTCTGAAGTGTGAGGATGTTATTAAAGCAACTTGGTTTACAGAAGAATGGTTTAGATTGTTTTTAAAGGCTCAGAACAAGTATTTCTCTATGTGTTCAAAGCCCTAACACCAGTAATTTCTCTTTGGCTGGGGTTGTGATTTGTCTCTAGGAGGAAGTACAATGAAGTAATTACAGAGGTGAAAAGACTGTGAAAGTTTGCTTCTGTTCCCATGCCTGTGTCAGGCTGAGAACTTGGAGCAGATGGTTTTCTGTCTCTGGGGTACTTAAGTATATTTAGTGGGCTATTTCTGCCGATATTGTCCCCCCCCCCCAGTGTGTCTTACAGGAGAGGACAGAATAACAAAAGAAAAACTTGAATTTTTTTTTCTTACACAGTTGTTTGGTGGGTTTTGTTATGTTGTTGTTGTTGTTGTGGTTGGGTTTTTTTTCTGTTTGGTTTTGGTTTTGATTGTTTGTTCATTTTACTGTAGTGGAAAACACATCTACATTTAAAATATTCCTCTGTATTTCCTCAGTCCTGCCAGACACCACCGCTTCCAGCCAGATCTAATAGACCCACTGCAGAGCACAGCTGAGCTCCTCAGACAAGGCAGTTTGGATGGGATAAAATGCTTGATATGACATTTGTGTTACTGTTGATGGCTTTTTCACTGAAGATGTAGTCAATACTGCAAATTTGACTGCAAAACAAGGTGGGGCTGTGGTGTGACAGACGGACGGTGCAGGGCTCTTCTTGGATCTCAGAAAGAGATTGGGAAGGGCCCAACAACAAGTGAATTAATAAAATAGCCACTTTAATAAGGCAAACTAAAAAGAGGAATGCAGATAGTGAGTAAATCTTACGTCCTTTCAGATGTTGGGAACCCTGTGTTTATGCAATTTCAGACAGACCTCAGACGGATTTACACACAGCATGCTGAGCAGACCCCATCAATGGAGAGAAGCTCCCCCTTTTTGGTATTTTGAGCTTTTTTACGCTTTTTTTACAATAAAATATTTATCATTCATACTGTTAAATGGAATGTTATGTGAGAAATTCTTGATGTACTTTGAGACAAATGTAACGCCTTGCAGATGGCATAATTGCTTGCACAGCACTGCACAGCACAGATCTGGACTTATTCAGATTAACTGCTATGTGGATCACTAGTTTCTTGATACATAATGGTCTTGTGATCAGGATCATTATACCTGGTATCTACGTTCATACATGCTGAATGCTGGGTAAAGTCAGATCAATTATTACAATGTGAGAAATGACTGAAAAAGTCATGATGTCTAATTCCAGAACAAGGTTCACTGTTATGCAACTAGGCTTACAATTGCCTGGTATAGAAATTAAAAGCACTGAGATATAATATTTTAGTACCAAAGTTGTTTCTGTGCTCATGAATTGAACAGTGGCAGGGAATCTTCTCAGACACTGAAATTTGAAAATTTATCCTGCTGCACTGTTATATGGGGCTTTGGCATGGGTTTTGATCATGGACATAATTCAGAAGTAGGCATGGCCTATGGCACACCTTCAACATTAGTTCTTGTTTGGAAATTCAGAGAGTTTAATACTGTCAGCATAGATTGTTCTATGATACTTTGGCTTGGTGCTAGCTTAGTTTGCTAGCACAGATGCAGCCCACACAGTTTTCCTGAATATTGGCTTATTTTCATTTGAGGGTGGGTCTTCAAAACATTCTCAGTGTTTTATTTTGATTTTAAACTCATAGAGTTATACTTTGCAGATAACAATAATAGTTATCAAAATATTCCCTTGTATATACAGGGATTCAAAGTGAACGACCTAGGTTTATAAATTCAACTCTATGACAGTTTCTTTATGAATAGAAATTATAGAGCTTAACTATGACAAGAAATAGTATAATACTCTAGTGAAAAATTTTTTTCTTTAGTCTTTCAGACTGAAGTCCTTCTGTTAAAGATGTTTTCCTTATGATTTACTAAATGGGGACTGTTTGACAATTTTGAGATTGGTCCTGGCTTATGGTGGATCAAGTAACGCACCTTCATAAGGATACCAGAAAGATGATAATATCATTGACTCATCTAGAGTAGCTAGAAAACATAATAGGAAAACTCAGATTTTCTTTGTGTTTGTTTTGTTATTCTAAACTTTTTAGTTAAATTCAATCTTCAAAGACATTAATTCTCCTGCAAAAACTAGTGTTTAAAAAAAGGAGATATCAAATTGATAACATTAGTAGCTGTGGCAGAATACACTGCATCTGATTATTAAGATTGAATGATAACATTATCTAGATGTCACAAAATGCTTGGATCCAAAAGCACATCTGTTGCAGTTGAAAAATGTTATACATTTTGTTGATATGTTATTACTTTTTTCTGGAAGAATATTCATCATTGGAGTAACACAACATATAACTAATTAGTTATATCAAGTCATATTTTTCCTAATTAAACATAACCTGCTCAACATAGCTGTCAACATGGAAAATAGTTTGGTTAGTAATAAATTCATTACGTGATCTACTAAAGGGAGTACATGCATGCAGAGTCTTGCTGAAATCTTGAACCCTGTGCAATTTGTTGAGAAATATTTAACTCAGAAAACAGAGGGATAGCAATTGCAACAGAGCTATTGTTTTTAAACAATTCATTAGGCCTCTTTCTTTTTTCTTCTGTCAGTGGCTTAGATCTGTGTGACCTTAATAACTTCAGTTCTATCACCCGCAATTTGCAGTGTAATGAGATGTCATGCCATCACCAGTACACCGTGCCTGTCTGAAAGGCTGCTTTACAGACTTTATAATTGAAGTCCAAAAAAGCTCTCTAAAGAGACATCTTCCTATGAGGTCCTTGCACATAGCAAACACACACCCTGTCTGGGCATAACTTACATTCTTAGTGCTACACTGCAGCATGCTTATCTTCTGTCCCTGTGTGTGCACACAAGTTGCAAACACAGAGCCATCCTAGCATAGTCACTATTTTAATGGATAGAAAATCTAATCTTGAGAGAAATTTTGTGGAGGAACTGAGGCTAACCTCTATTACCTACATGATGCTTACTAACAGAGAAGTAAGGTGTGCAATTCTAGTGCATGAACATGGTAAAAATCTAAATACTGTATGTTAGCACACATGGCTTATACCTGCCACTCACAGATGGCTCAATTCTGCTACAGGTCCTGTGTCAGTCATATCTGCCACCCACTGGGTGTCTTGAGTATGTTTTAGTCATTTCAGTGATGCTATATGACTACATGACGTCCCTCAAATTGTTCCCTTGATCTGCCATGTGAAATAATCTTGAGTTGCAGACATGGAATCAACATAAAGAAGTTTAAAAATCCATGGGAAGAAGAGCATTCAAGTAGTGACAGGTAATATTCTGAAGTTTCACAGGCTTCTTTTGGTTTGGGAAAGCCTGCCAAAGTTTAAATGCGTTAACAAATATTATCTCAGTCCTGTAAGGCAGAAGAGCAGTTTGGAAATCTCAGTGGTAGGCTCCTCTAAAATGACTTAACATATCAAACTTAGACTGACTGCTGCCAGCATGGTTGTATTTATTAATTTATGTACTGAAAACACTGTACTGACAGTCTCACTTTCCCTTTTCTGCTGTTATCAGAAGCAGAAACAATAAATGCCTCTATCTTTCTTCATTTCCTTTTAGACTTCCCAAAAGGCCAGAAGGTGTCTTCTATTAACTGTTTCTTTTACATGTTCTTTCTCCTTTGGCTTCTGATTTTAAGTTCTTTTGCATATATTTTTAAAATTTATTTTAAAATTATTTGACCTCTTAGATCTTTCAGCAGTAGTCCTTGACAGCTATTATTCATTTTAACAGCTAAAATTTGTCTTGTAATGCTATTCTCATTGTGTCAGTTAACTCCTCCTTGAAACTATAAAAATGCGTGATGCAAGAATAGGATTTTTCCTGTTGTCACAGGGAAAAAAGGAGTGCTGTTTAAGTTGATACTGCAGTAAGAAAGGCACATATGTACAAATTATTAGTGGAGCTCAATATTTTGAATCTATACAGTTGTAAATGAAGCCACATAGAATAATGTGAATCTGCTTTGGTATTGAAATAGTTGTACTTATCTCCAGTAGCCTAGCATTTTATAGCTTCTTAAGAAGTAAAATCTATCAAACAACAATGCATGTGCAGGAAAAATAAATGTTTTCTTTTTCTATTTAATGCTTTCAAAACTCTGCTGTAACGAAAATAAAAAAAAAAAGAAAAAAGATACAGGTCAATTTGCATCTAGAAAATAATCTTAAGGAAAATAGCTTCACTACAACCCCCTGCTAGGCCATCAGGATGCTTTTTTGCAGTCTGTAATGGACATGAGCTCAGAGCTGCTAATGCCCCAACATCCAAACACAGCTAATGTGGGTGCAATTATGACTGAAATACACACAGACATCTGGATAATTTATGAACCCCTGAATACTTGATGCAACTCTAAGTGTTTAACAGACTTCTTATGAAGAGTTTTTGACTATTGTCTCATAATAACAATGTGTGTGCTACATATATTCCAAAATGCAATTGTCACACAAGTTAACTGGTATAATTAAAAAGGGATTTTATTGTATTTTAGTATTGAATTCAGAACTACTTAAATGTAGCAGAATACCTCATGTTATATATATATATACTTTCAAGGTATAAAAGCTGACGTTTCTGACACTTTCGAAGAAAAATAATATTTCACAAAATCATTCCTTTTTGCTCACTGTCCTGGGTTCAGCTGTAACAGTTATTTTTTTCTTCTTCCTTGTAGGTGGTTCAGTGATGTGTTTTGCCTTTAGTCAGAGAACAATGCTGATAATAGACCCATGGTTTAGTTGTTGCAAAGTAGCGCTTACCCTGATCAAGGATTTTTCAGTCTCATGCTCTGCTAGTGAGGAGAGGCACAAGAGACTGGAAGGGAGCAGAGACAGGACACCTGACCCAAACTAACCAAAGGGGTATTCCATACCAAAGCATGTCACTGGGGGGAGTTACCTAGAAGGGATCAACCACTGCTCAGGTCAGGCTGGGTATTGGTCAGCGGGTGGTGAGCAATTATATTGTGAATCACTTGTGGATTTGTTGTTTTTTTTTCCCTTTTAGTTTTGTATTCTCTCCCCTTGTTATTTCCCTTATTAGTAGTAGTAGTAGTAGCTGTATTAGTAGTAGTAGTTATAGTAGTATATCGTACTTTATTTATTAAACTGTTCTTATCTCAACCCACAGGGCTTACATTCTTTCAATTGATCATTCATCTCCCCATCCCACCCGAAAGGGAAGGAAGATGCAAGGATGAGCGAATGACTGCGTGGTTCTGAGTTACCAGCTGGGTTTAAAAACCATGACACTCAAAATTGCTGTATAGTAGCACAAAGGTATAATATCGTGTAGCTCTATGAACACAGTGAATTCATTGGTTGTAAATGGCCCTGCACAACAAAATTCTTATGTGATAGTTATTTATACAGCTGTATGTTTTTTCCCATTTTATAAAGGACAGGAATTGCAAATTACATAAATAATATATATTTTTATAGGTTTTAAAAAAATCTTTATATTTTCCCAAACCATGTAAAATGGCTTTCAATGACAGTGTATTTACGCAACGGTAGCAAAGCAGAGTCACTAACTGATGAGAAATCATTTGCAACCAGAATTCAAAGTATCCAACCCTGCTCTTTAAAACATGCATAAATCTTTTTGTGGGAGTATGAATACTTGGTAATATAGCTTTCATGTAATGTAAGAAACATAAAGACCTATTATCTAGATATTATATAATGTATTTACACATAACCTTTAGCCAGCATTTTTTTACAAGAATTCTTTGTTCTGCTGTGCTTATATTAATTCCTCAACATACTATTTTTGAGGACTGAGAAAAATGAATAGCTAAAACTTTCCAAAAGCCAGAATATTAAAAAAAATATTTTACACTGAGAACTTTTTACTTCTATTGGCAAATTCCACTAAGCAAAAGCTGTTAAAAGATATTAAATTCTTATTTTGTTTCATAACTTGCAGCCTATATAATTTTCTACTTTTGTGCAAAATTAATGAACAAAGTGAGTGGATCACAATGCTAATCTAGAGATAAATATAACTAATTGGATAACTATCCAATCTCTGAAATGCTAGCTTGTCATATCCTAAGGAGTTTAGATAGATAGATTTTCATCATTTGGGATTGCCATAGAGATTGTTCTGACTTTGAATATACGTGTACATGAACAAATAAGGCAACATTTATTTACCATACATTATCAAATAGTAGACTTAATAAAAGGTTGCATGTGAAACACAAAATGCAGAGATTAGATAATGATTTGAGGTACTATACCATTTCTTTTCTAGCTACCAACTTTTGTTGGGAATCTGTACTTCTAGTTTCTTGCATAATAGAGCACGCACAAGAAAGTCACTAAAAATATGGCTAATACAGTGCCAGATATATGGAAGACAAAGACTGACTAGAGTGCATGTTGACAGCCAGGTGTGATACCAGGGTGCCTCAGAAAATCTTATATGGCACCAAATACCTACAAACAGGCAAACAAATTGTGTTCACTTTGTCAGTACATGTTAGAGGTTCTCTGATGATACTAAACAGCATCACCTTCAAGGGATCTAGTGGAGAACATCTAGGTGGGTTACAGAAGAAGAGAAATGCCAAATGTTTGTGACTATATAAAGTTTAGAGCACAGTACTTAAATTGTGGTCTAAGTAAATATAAGCAGAGGTTTCCAACATAATTAGAGATCTTTGGAGTTAAGTGGAAAGAGGTTGCCACCAAATAATGGTGTCTACTTAGAAATTACTGGGATTTCAGACCTTGAACTAGATACTTCCTCTGTAAGCAAGCCTTTCTTTAGTCACTTACAGCTCTTCAGATTGCCTAAATATTGATGTTCAGTGCCATTCAAGGCACTAGGCTGACCAGTGGCAAAGAGAATGCAGGGTGCTAGAGAGGCCATTGCCTTACTGATATAACTGCTGCAGGTCATGGGAGGTCTACTGGGGAACTTTGAGTAACTCTAGACCCTGGTTGTGTGGGCATTTAAATTGAGAACCCTACTGACTGTTGAGCTGAAAAGCTAGCTAGGTTCCTCTGGAGACCTTAGCAATGTCGTGTTGGGATAAAATTGAAGAATAGGCGTCTAGAATCTGAAAAGACAACAGTACCCTACATGGCCTCCAGATGCTTGTCCACCTTGATATGTGGTAAACAATAAACAAAATAAAATGTTACATTTACACCAAAGATAAATCAAAACACCTGTATGCATATTTGAAACCTGTATTTTTAATAAAAAATTGATCAATCACATGACGATAGAAGCCTTTAAAGTGCAGTTAATAAACATCATAAAATGCCTTGTCAATATTTTATCAATATCACAGGGTTACAATATTTTAAACAGCATTAATTGCAATGTAACATTGAGGGGGAATGATTTAAGGTGGTCCAGTTGCCCCACATTTTAATGACCTCACTATTAAATAACTTAATTCAGCCTAAAAGTGAAGTAGCTATAAGCCACCAAAGTACCAGAATGACTGTGTTTATTCATAACATGTATCTGCAAGTGCAAAAAGGTGTAAGGAAATGGAAAACTGGATTTTGAAGGTCAAATTATTCCACAGAATAACTCCACTGATGCCAGCGATATTATGATGAGTATGCATTTGCTTTCCTGTCTTAAGTGACATGACAAAAAAAAGAAACAGCTTTCTAGAGCTTCTAAATTAGCTCCATCTCATCTCTCCCATCTATTCTCTCCCAAATTTATTCAGCCTGTCTTCCTTTGCTGCAAATAGCAAGAAATGAAAAACAACCCAAACTACCATCATGCCTCCTGAAACACATTTGTCAGTGGCAATTTTGAATGGAACATTTTGTACCTAAAGAGGTAGTTGATTAATTTGTCCATGTTTAAACAAGAACTCAAGAGGCAGAGCCAAAATGCATCTTTTTCAGATTGCACAACCTGGAATACACACAGTCTGAATCTAACTGGGAAGGCTTAATTTGTATCATACAATATTGGCCTGCATGCCATAAGAACCATGGGGGAAAGAAAGAGGTGTGAAGAAATCTCAATCGTTGTTTTCTCCTGCATTGCGTTAATGCAGATTGAGTGAGCTACACCTGTATCTATACAAGCTATCTCCATTAAAATTAAAGTAAGGTATTAAACTAGAGTAATTTGAAGCACTCACTGGTACTGGTAAAAGGCAAACTTGGCCAATGGAGAATTTCAGTTTAATACCAACTCTGAAGAGTTAGGTCTAGTCTACCAGCTCTGTAAATGCTCACACATTGTGATTAGGCATTGGACATAGAAAATTAGAAAGTCTGGTACAAGTTAGCACCTGCAAAGACTTTCTGTTTGTTTGTCTCAGGACACGGCACAAAAAGACACTTGTTCAAACTGCTTTTCCCAGCTCACTCAGTGCTTTTGAACTAAACCTAGTTATTGTTAAGAAGAGTCCACACTGCTCCAGTGATGATGCCTATATATTTTTCCAAATAATCTGACACTAATTTTTTCTAGTTTCTTTTCTTGCTATGGCTTTTCATATGTGTTCTGGAAGAAGAAAAATATATATTCTGTCAAAAAATAGATTCTTTTTTCTGTATTTATCTATAGACCAATTCTGAAACCTTTTCTAAATATACCAATTTTGAAAGACTGTGGGAATATTACTGATGAAAATAAACACACATAAGATATATTTAGTAAACTCTTCCCCAGTATTTTTTTCCTTAAATAGGAAGAAAATTACTGTCATAGTAAAACTACAACTAAAGAAAACACAAAGCCAAATAAAACCTGAAGGAATATTTTTCTCAGAGTAAAGCAATGCCATAAGAAGTGAACTATTGTTTAAAAATAAACTGTGAAGCATAATGCAGGACAAAACCGAATTGTATAGCAATTATTTTGTATATGCAATAGAACTAGTTTTAAAGGTTCATTGGCAATTGTCTATTCAATTAGGCTTGTAGTACTGCACACCCAAATACCCTGTGTTTAATCCTCACTTGGACTAATAGCTGAAATTGCTCCTGAGATAATATTTCTATGTGTTTGCATTAATGCAATTGCACATTAGTGTAGCTTAAAAATCCACTCTTTAAATGAATTGTAGTATAGCCACAAGATAGTCCTCAGTCAAGAGGACAACGTACTCAGCTTGCTTTCTGTCAAGGAACAGTAAAGCTAATCCAGAAGAGAAAACAAAAAACTAATATGAAGAAATGTATAAATATATAGAAACTGAGACACCATAATGACCAGCAGAATCTGGCACAGTCGCTGAGAGTCAGGGATATTTTTTAATATTCAGTGCAAAATTTTAGAATTTTAGAAAAAAAATTAAGAAATTTGTTATTGAAAAGTCAACTGATTTATCCTGGAATAACACAGATATCACAGATTGCTAATTCAAATGTTTTATATTCACATTTTCTACTAATCTTGACACCTGATTAGACTATATCCTATAATTTTTTCATGGCAAAAAAGTAGTGGTAAGGAATCACAGAAACGCTGAGTTAGTAAATATGGCACATGGAGGAAAGGATAGAAAAGGAGAAGAAATTATGACATTATGACCTTTTTCTCATATAGGCACCTGCACTTGAGAACTAAATTTATGTGTTTATGATTTGGAGCTGAAAAACACACATTCTTAGTGTTCACATTTTACAAATTCTAGAATTTAGTTGTGTTTGCTTTTGATTAATATATACTTCTTATCTGATGGTAGTAAAAGTGTTAAAGTAGGAGCAAACTTTAGCTGTTGATTAAGCCTGTATGAAAAACAGTTCTTGTTTCGTAATAGTCATTTAATGACTGCCATTAATCATAAATGCTGCAGTGGTTAACCCTATACTCAAGCTGTAAATATACCTAGCAATTGTGGGTACTGAGTGAATAATATTCTACTCCTTACACTCCCAGGCTATGAAAGATTTTGTCTTAGAAGCCAGATATTTACATCTGTATTTTAACAGCTAAGTAAATACATATACAGTATTTACTGGTGATATAAACACTGTCTACACACACACAAAGACACAGACACGCACCACATATTTACATTGTAGATATCTAATTAGTTACTTTCCATTGGGTGATATAGATCTCAATAAAGTATTTTGAAGTGTTACCTTAAATTTTACAAATACTTTTTTGACAGGCCCTATTCTTAATTTATAAGCTGAATGATAATCAAGGCTAATTTAGGTTGCGATTATTCAGTATAATGTCTGGAATTGATATTAACTTTTGAAATGCATATTTTTAGTAATGTCCATTTAGCTTGTTTAACAAAAGCAGCAGGCACATTTTGTACTTTGCTATGCAGTAGAAGGTGATACTGAAAATACTATCAAATACCATGGCTTTTTATTAAAAGCAATATGGTAAACAGAGAGACTGTGTAAAAGGATAATGATCTGACATCTAGTGGCTTTTCTGCTTTATTTCTACTTTTGCAGATATAGAGATATTAAAAAAAACCCAAACAAACCCCAAAACTAATTTGAAATGAGAAATAAAATAACTGTGTAACTATGAAAACTAATAAAATTGTAGGTGTATGGGTACTACATCTGCTATGAAGATGGGGTATTAATTTTTCCTCCAAATGAGTTTCAGATGTAATTTCAGTAGCAGTTTCTTAGGGTTTCTTGCTTTCAGTATTTCTTACAAGATTTTTTTTATAGAGTGATAATTATAACAGGAAATCCTGGTTCAGATATCAAGATGAAATTGTGTTTTTTATTGTTAATACTAAACACATCAATTATGGTTCTTTTCAGATTTGATATAAGTTAATTTCCATTCAACCTATCCAATACAATACTATTCTTGTGCTGGGAAAGAGACCTTTTTTTTCCCCCAATTCCCTTTTAAAGGTAAATAAAATATTGAGTTTATTTTATTTTTAATAGCATAAGGGAAATCTAGCCACACACATTTTCTTTTATTCAGTTTAAGTTGCATCCTGATGCAATTTCTTATCTTTCTGAAGAATATGACATTTTTGTGTGAATTTCAGAAGTCATAATGAGATTGGTGGTCAATGCAAAAAAATTTTGTAAAACCTCTCACAGTAATGTTTGTACTCTCCATAGTAGTGCCTCCGCTGAATAAATCATATTTCTAAGCTGATTTTGCTGGTTACTGATGCTTGTGAAATGAAAATACTGATGGATAGCAGTGTTATTCAGTCTTTCCATGCTTAGTTCAGGAAATGGTGTGGCTAGGCAAGAATGATACAACAGATGAAATAGTCACCATATCCCTTTGCAAGGCCTGACGATGGTAACATGTTGCTCCTGACCTGATGGCAATAGTTAGGTATTAATTATTATTATTGTATTTAAACCAATTACATTGCTATATTAGTTTTTATTTTACCATTTTCTGCCATATAAATTTAATAAAAGTGTTGAGATTATAATCCTCTGAGCCCTTTTTTAAACTGTCAGCTATACTACAGTCCTAGATGCATTTCATTTACAGTAGTGCCTGCAATATGTTAGGTGATATCCAAACAAATCAGAAAAAAACCCCTTCATTTTAAAGGTTTCTGTTCCTGGCAAATTTCAATCATATGATTTGTTACTTACAGAATAAGGCAGAGTAGAACATTTAATACATACAGGAATGAAAAGAAATATCTTTGTAGAATGAGGACCCCTAATTTAACTGAACAGTGAGTTTAGCTCTGGTATTGTACTAAAATATCAAGTAGAGGTCAGTGAAGTTTTGAGTTTCCAATTTATTAAGAATTTTCTCTCTATATAAAAACTAAATTAAAATATATAAAAGAAAGGAAAACAGTGTATTATTGCCTCTCTTTTAATATCTCAAAAGTAGTTGTCACTGACTTATGTCCTACATATTTTCATTTTCATCCCTTGAAACCTGATAGCCTAATTACATCTTAGCAGAGATGAATTTTGCATTCTTCTATTTCATGGAGCTCATGGCCTCAACAAAGCCCAAACAATTTGGAGCATTTTCTTCCACATATTACCAACTAGATGTAAATTTTAACTCTCAAACTTAACACTGTAGAAGTTTGTTTAAAGATGGACCCTGCAAAGAGGTCATTCTTATTGCTTGAACCTCAGTGTTTATTTGTACATTAGTTTTGCTTATGCCATTTTAGCAAACAAAAGGAACAACATAGTAAGTGCTTTGAAGTAGTCATTGCAACATAGTCTAGAAGAAAGCATCTTATACTTGCTGTAAATTGACTAGTGTCAACATTGTAACATATTTATGAAGGAATTTGAAAAGAATATCCATATAATTAATACTGATTATTTTCACAGGGTTCATAGCATAATAGCAGTATAATTTGCAATGAATATCAGAAACCTGTCTCCATGGAAACATAATTTGTAATAAACTTCCTGAAATTAATAATGCAACATTTAAGATAAAGAATTCCTGCAGCTTAGAATTGTTGAATTCACTTGCAAAATAGGCATAGTTTAAGAAACTGTCTTAAGACACAGTCCTGTCTAAAGCTGGGCCAAGTGAACACTTAACAATTTCACTTATATAGTAGCCACAGTTATGCCTTCAATTACTGTTTTCTGTGAGTATATTAAAGAAATAAACAAAATTTGGGTTTATATAGATTGGTAAATATTAGTTATATCACCTTTCAGATACGAAAGATGGAGTTCATTTGTCAGGACAGCTACCGTGTCAGGACAGAGATCTCCTTTAGTTGAAGTAGCATGTCTTGGTAGACAATGTCCAAGATACTCCAGGAAACTCTGTATGCAAGGCTTGGGTAGCTGAATCACGCCCGAAAGACAGCAGGAGATAGCTATTACTCTCTTTGAACATCTGACTCCACATGACTCAGAATATTTTCCTGCAAAACTCTGCCTGAGGTTGTTTGGAAACTGGATCCATGGGAAAGAGGATAGTTTAGGCTTGAGAGTGATCTGATCTTTAACAGACATACTATGAAGAGTAGGAGAGTATTTGTGACAGACCGCTTGACACAAATTTAAGGCAATGCTGTGGACCAGCTGCACCTAATGTGTGGAATAAAAGAGTGGTTGTGTCACTTTGGTGTATTCAGGGATCTCACAACTTGGTGAGACAGTCCGTCCTGAGAACAAAATCTATCCAGATGAACACAGCAGTGTTATTCGTCTTTCACCACATCCCAAATTCAAACACTGGTTAGATATGTGATCTTGATTTTGAGAGAAATAAACAGCTGTTGACAGTTGTCTAAAGTTGAGAGAATCACACCCTTCCATTGTGATTTTGTTTAAATTTGAGGAAGGACTGCTATCAGTGTAATTTTTGGGGGAGGCTATTATAGTTAAATGGATTATTTGTTAGTTTGCTTGGTTTAGCTTTTTTTTTGGGGGGGGAAGGGGAGTAATCCTACAGTATTTTTCTTCTCCCTGTCCCATGCGCTCTCCTGTCTATTTTGTTATTTTTCTACTCATGGTGACGTACACTGCATCATCTGCTAGTATGAAAATCAGGACAAATGACCTCTGATGGCAAAGGCATAGCATAAATGAAAGTATTTCCTCATCTTTTAGACTATTCTTCACATTTTATATTTCTGTCATGACAGCTTCATTTAAAACGTATGCAATCTTAGGGGAAAATGGAAATAGGTTATCTTTATTTTTTAAATGGTATGACAGGACTAAAATTTAGGAAATGCATTCCCTGACTGTAAAATCATGTTTTCGAGAAACCTTTTTTTATTACAGCAATATCAGCTATATGTAAAAAGTTTGAGATGTCATTTCAATTAGATAAATGAAAAATTAAATAAAAGACATTCCCCAGCTGTCAGTATTTACTTGAAATTCAAGCTTTCTGTGCACCTTGCCTTTACATTCAACTTTCTGTTGAGAAATGTACAGAATGATTACAGTACTTTTTAATGACACGAATGAACAAAGATATATAAATAATAGCATTACACCAATGGGAATGATAGAAAATATTAGAAGATAAATTAATCTTTGCACACTCTCCATATTAATATATTTCATGGTGTATGTTGGAATATATAACCTGCCGTGTTTAAGGTCATATACAAAGAATGTAATTTCCTACTAGCATTTTTCCAAGGGGGAAAAAAATGTCGTGGGTTGGTTTCATCTAATTTAAGTTTCATAGTGCTCTCAGAAATTAGTCTAAATCCAGTGTGGAATATTGCTGACAAATTAAAATTTTGAATTTAAATGAGTTTGAGGCTATTCAGTATGAGATATTGCATCTGTGGTATTTCATTAGTAAGTGGAAATGTGGTAATATCTGGTAAAGGAGGACAGTGAATGTCTTCTGCATTATGAATCAGATGTCTGCCTATGTGGTAGAATTTCAGCTTGATTAATAGATTAGGATTGTTTTAATTTGTTTACACACATTAACATTTCCGAGGAAACACATTTATAGAAAAGCAGCGAACTCATCAGAAAAAAAACCTGGTTTGTTTGATACTAACTGGAAAATCTTTTTTTTCCTCACTAGTGTTAAAGAGAAATTCCCACCCCAACACCATACTGCCTGGACAATGTGTTTTGTGACAACTTCCTCTCTGAAATTATGAGAAGGCTCCAGGGAGATCTCAGAGTAGCATGCCAGTACCTAAAGGGTGCCTACGAAAAAATCTGCAGAGCGGCTTTTTACAAGGACATGCAAGGAAATACATGTTCGTGACAGGACAGGAGGTAACTGCCTTAAGTTGACAGAGTGTAGATTTAGATTACATATTAGGAAAACATTCTTCACTGTAAGAGTGGTGAAACACTGGAATAGGTTGTCCAGAGAAGCTGTGGATGTCCCCTTCCTGGCAGTGTTCAAGGCCAGGTTGGATGGGGCTTTGAGCAACCTGGTAGAGAGGGAGGTGTCTTGGCCTCTGGCCAGTGGGAGATTGGAAATAGGTGATCTTTAAGATCCCTTCCAATCCAAACCATTCTATGATTCTATGATTCTATGAGTGAGAAGGAAGAAATAAAATTATATATTTTAAAAGAAAAATCCTACTCTAACATAGATGGTGATTCAATGCTACTACAGGAAAGAAGAAAATATTCACACTTTTTTCAACCTATAGTAATCCATGTAGTCCTCTCTCCAGTCCTACGTTCTCCAAAACTGCCAATGAAGCAATTGTTTTATTCTAGATTTACTCTGTTGTGAGAAGTAAGGACATATTGCAGGCTCCTCAGACAAGACTCTAATTTGGCCCTGAAAAACGCAATGTCAAAGCAGAAGCATCCAACTGTAAAATAAACCAACAGCATTTCAAATAATGTATTTTACCTGTCTCTAGCTTGTCAAAGTGGGACAAAAAGGTGTGCTATCAGCAGGTGTAAGACTACAATTTGTATTATCTGCATAAGATACTGAGCAAATTGTTTCAAATACAATAATGTATGGTTGAAAACTGCAATGGGATTTGTCACAGTCCTCTTGGAGAGGCTTGACTAGAAACTCATTAGATTGCTATATTGAGATTCATTGTTCTGGGACAGAAAAGAAAAATTTTCTGAATTAAAGCAGGCTTTTTTAGGTCTGCACTCAGATCAGAGGTCAGTCTCCTATAATTTTATGGAAGTGGTTCCAATGGGTATGTTTATAGTGCTTAATTAAAACAAAACCAAAAAACCAAAAAAATACCTAATACCAACCAAAACCAAAACCAAACCAAACCAAACAAATAAACAACAACAACAACAACTAAAACCAAAAAAACCCAAAAACACAACAGAAAAAGAAACCAAACAAACCCCCCAAACCAAAAGCTGTTCTGGCTCTGATTTGAACAGCATTAACCACTTTTGTGTACAAATTTTACCCGAGAGCAGATAGTCCTAAGCAGTGTGGATCCAAGTGTTATGGGTAAGTTAAAGTAAATGACAGCCTATAGCGGATCTGGATATTGGGGCTTATTTAAAAATCAATCAGAGTAAAACTTTTACCCTACCTGATTGTCACACGCAATTTCTCAGTTGCTTCTCCCCTTAAAGTCACATTTACTTGGTCTTGACTTTAAGCAGATAATTGTGGGTGTGGACAAATGTTGGAAATTAAACTTTTGAACTCTCAGTCATGAGCCTGCCACTTGCTACCCATAACCAGGAAGGCCTGGCTGCAAATGTTGATAATACTTAGACTGAAGAAATAGCACATGCTGAGACCATGTTAGGAGGCTGATCACACTTTGTGCCTCTGACTATAGGCTATTTAGATGGAGCAGAAAAGACTTAGAATGGAGGCAGATCCATGGAGATGAATGTCTTGGGGCATTGTAGGTGATGCCTGAAACTGATAACTTCAGGCAGAAGTGCAGCAAAAGCTAACATGACTGTCCTAGACCAGCAGTGATGCCCCTGACAGAAGGAAAGGCTTTAGTACTTAACTGAAGTTTTCACTGCTTACTCTTTTTCTCTCTGATGTTTCGGTACCTTGTTACTCCTCTACCCGTCTTTTGTATTTCCATGTCACTGGTGGAATTCACAATTTTACCACCTTTACTTGTCACCAAGACATAAAGTTCACATTCCCTAAGTAGGCATCTACAAGTTATGCACTGAAAGCCAGTTATCTCCTTTTTATACACAAAGGATATTAATTTAAGTTTGGCATCTAAATATCTAGATAACAGGTTCTAGTGATGACTTTTTATCCATTGACAGTGTATAAAAGTATCATTTGGTGAACACTTCAGCTTTGAAACACAAGTAATAAATAATTTTACTATTGGTAAATTATGGTAGTAGTAGTAAACTACTTTCAATGTGAGGTAGCTTTTAGGTAAAAATAACACCTTTTCACTCATCTATAAAAAAAGAACTTGCTTGTTTTTCTTCTTTTTTTTTTTTTTCTTTTTTCCCATGACTGAATTCAGCTGGCTTTTTTTATTTTTATTATTATTCCAAGGAAAATAATCAGTACTTATAGTTGCAGTAACTGTGCACTCTTTTGATTGTTTGCCAGCTAACTTTTTCCATTATCTTTTTCCTAATACTAAACTTTGCCTATGGTAAATTAAGCCACGAAAGACTTTGTTTTCCTCACTGCCTGCACTGTCTTCTACTTAAGCTGTCTTCTGCTGTCCAGCACTTCGCATTGTAAACCTCACTCTCAACTTCTCTCATGCCTTCTCACTAACCATTATTGTCTGTAAGTATTTCTTAGAAGCTTCTTTTAAGAAGGCACCGTCTTCCTTCCTTTTTTCTCTATTTTTTGGTTATTACTCCACTTACACTTCATTCAGGATTTTTCATGTTTAAGGTAATTGTCATCATCATAAGGATAGATGGATGTATAAGTACAGCAGATGCAACCCTTAGGATGTTTATCTAACAAATCCCAAACAGATCTTCTCTGAAAACTCAAAAGCTTATTCCAATGTTTCTAATTTGGCCAAAATTATGTGCTTTAATAGGTAGATTACAGAAAGTATTCTGTAGTCTACACACTGCTAATGGCGTGCACCCTCCTGAACTTTCACATCAAGATTCAAGATCTTCAGTAAAAATTACTGAGGATAATTCAGTAATCCTACCCCCCCACACCTTTTCTTTTTTGTTCTTAATAAATTCATCTGGAAACTTTTATGCAAATTGGAAATTTTTAAATGGTTTATGCTAAACAAAGTTACATATGAACCTAGCTTTTATAACAAGAAAAGTTCAGTAATTTCAAGTAGGTCCAACAACTCCATATATGAAATTTGCTTATTGAGGTGTGCTGGTTTTGGCTAGGATAGTGTTAATTTTCCTCATAGTAGCTGGTATGGACTAAAGGCCTTTTCTGTTCCTCACATCACCCACTAGCAAGTAGGCTTGGGGTGCACAAGAAGTTGGGAGGGGACACAGCCATGACAGCTGAACCCATCTGACCCAAGGGATATTCAGACCATATGATTTCATGCTTAGCATATAAAGAGGGAAGTTGGGGGGATATTTGGAGTTAGGACCTTTTGTCTTCCCAAGTAACCATGGAATATGATGGCACCTTGCTTTCCCAGGGATGGCAGAACACCTGCCTAACAATGGGAAATGGAGAATGTTTGGTTTTGGTTTGTTTTGCTTGTGCATACAGCTTTTGCTTTACCTATTAAACTGTGTTTATCTCAAACCACAAGTGTTCTCACTTTTATTATTTCAGTTCTCTTCCCCATCTCATTGTGGGAGAGTGAGTGTCTGTGTGGCACTAAGTTGCTGTCTGGGGTTAAACCAAGACATGTGGAAGTTGAGTATTTTATTCTTTTTAATTACTTTAGATGAAAAAAGTAACCAAATAATTTACAAATGAAAAATTTAAGACATCTATTATCCCTGGTTACATTCATTAAAGGTAATTTACTAAGAAATAATAATAATAAAAAAAAATCTGCAAAAAGCTTCTATTTAATAAAATGCACAAAATATTAGTAAAACTTATGATACTAGCATGTCTGCTGGTTTTTTTACATGTATTTTTTTGCATTACAATCTTCATAAAGTTTATGGTTCTGAACATAAAAGTAAGCTAGCCAGTGTTTATATTACTTTTGTGTTTTATTAAGATGTTCAATGCCTTATATTATTTTTGTGCAATTCAGTTTTTTCATTTGTATTACTTTTTGATCTGTCATCTGGCTTATAGGAAATTATATGAATATCAGAGAATATACAGTTCACAGTCAAGTTTTTGAATTTTTCTAGCATACATTTTAAATTGGCAAGGCTGGCAGCAATAAATTCAGTAGACTATTACTAAAGTGAACAAAGAGGCCAGTAAGAATATTCTTAATTTTTGGTTGTTGGGTTTTAGGTTTCAGATCATTTATTGGATTTCAAATTGATTTTACCATTTTCCATGTTCTGTTTATGCTGTCTTTATTTCACCTGTGATTATTATTATTATTACACTATTTTTCCTGAGGTGAAGAGACTGTCAAAATTCATGAACAAGTAAGGCAATCTGCCTAATCTCTGAATCTCTGAAGACCTCAGGTTTTCTCTGCAGTTTCCAGATCTACACAGGACATTGTCTTCAGTGTTGCTGGTTGCATGGCTGTGTACAGTATTAGTCCTATGCTTATTACTTTGTTTTACATTCACAAAGACTTCCAAAATTCTACCTCCAAATACACAACTTCAGATTTAAAATACAAACTGACCGACTGATCAACCAACCAAACTCCTGATATATGGAAATTTTACACTTTTAAATGAAAAGCAATTCATATAAAATTGCGGTAATTTAGAAGCTTCTGAAATATTTATCTTTGCCTCATAATACGCATTATTTGCATCTGGAGAAAATGCTAGAGTTGGGAATTAAATACTGGACCATAGGTACTCTTATTTTTATTTGCGAGATAATCACTGAACAAATGCTATTGAGCTAAGAGAGAAAATAAGACAACAGCAAACAATAAACCAAATCTGAGGCCCAGTTTGCAATGACAGACTAAAAAGCAAAAATAAAGACTCTTAATGAATCACCTAACTGTAATATTTGACCTTGTAAAAATTAATACCTAATTCTATTATTACTTATTCACACTACCTTTGAAGGAGATAATCCTAAATGCAAACTCCTTCTGTTCATATTGTCAGAGCGTTTGGAATCCAACCACTTTATATATTATTTTTGCTTGCATAATATGCACTGTGAAGGAAGATTCGGTTTGGTCTCGGTTTGAACTAGCGAGTTGGTGTCATGGTTTAACCCCAGCTGTCAACTAAGCATCACGTAGCAGCTTGCTCATTCCACCACCTGGTTTAATAACTGAAAAAAAAGTAAAATATTATAATATCTTGTAATAATACAAATAACATTCTAAACAAAACCAACAAAACCAATAATAATAATAGGAAATAGAGACGGAGAGAGAGGAATAAAAATCAAGAAAGACAAGTGATTTACAATACGATTGCTCACCACTCACTGACAGATACCCATCCCATCCCCAAGTAGTGATCATCCCCTTCTGGCAGATTCCCCCCAGTTTATATACTGACCATGACAGCCTATAGTATGGAACATCCCTTCAGCTAGTTCAGGTCAACTGCCCTGGCTGTGCTCCCTCGCAGTTTCTTGTGCCCCTCCTCATTGGGAGAGAGTAAGAAATCAAAAAGTCTTTAATTAGGTCAAGCACTATTTAATCACAACCGAAACACAGGTGTGCTATAAACTCTTTCTCAGACTAAATCCAAAACACAGCACTGTACTAGCTCCTAGGAAGAAAATGAACTCTATCTCAGTGAAGATCAGGACAGCTGGAAAATTCATTTCTGTTAAAAAAGGAAAAACTTCTGTATATGTTCTGTAACCAGAACCATTTAGCACCTGAGAGAATAAACTAGGCAAGCCATACAGTGTAAGAATATCTGGCTCATATCTAGCACTTTTACTATATCTTAAACCACATTAAAACAGGCCAGTGAATTTCCCCAGACTTTATAGAAAAAAAGAGACACAAAGCAATGAATGGATTTTCCCAGGGGCATTGCTGAGAAAACACCTACTGCCTGAACACTGATGCAGAGTTCTCTGTGAAGAAAAGCAGCAAGAAGATTTTTGCAATGTTACTTTGGTACATAGAAAATGATAGGTTTGTTTCATTTTAGCTTAACCAGGTGAAAGTTATATGTCTGTTCTGTTCTTAGGAATGTCTGTAGTTAATAGAATAATGGCATCTTTGGTCATCTCATTTGTATCAGATACTTATCAGGATGGTTAATTTTCAGTCCATTGGCTAAATGAATCACAAAGCTTAGATTAAGTGCTTTTTTGGCATGTTGTTGAATTTAGTTGTATCCAGTATTTGTGTGTATGATTCTGCATTGCAGTATGTCAGCAACTGCAGAATTTTTCTATATTCAAAATATATTTTAAGTTTATTCTGGAATGATCTTCATTAGTGGAAGTGATAATCGGGAAGAGAATAATACATTTTAAATACTTTTTTCAGTCAGAGCTATCATCAGCTCTTTACTCAGTTTTCATCCAAGATTTATTATCAGACATTATTACCAGAGACATACTGACTTTTAAAGATTGCATCCAAATAATACATAAAAGTCAACGTAATATTCAGAACTGTCGACTTCCTTTTTGCCAATATAACCTCAAATTAACATGGATTAGGGTATATTTTGTAATTTGAATCTTCCTATACGGAACAAATTCAGAATTTCCTGGAGTATCCTTTAAGTACTACAGTTTTGCATTCCTTCATCTTCAAAACTTAGGATCAAAGCATTTTTGTTCTTTGTGTATTGGTACTTTACATCTATTGTCATAGGGCTAACTAGAACATGTATAAACTAGCAGAACATCAGGGGTCCATAGATCAGTATTATCAGTTCTTTTCTTCCGTTTTTTTGGTTTTGTTTTGTTTTGTTTTTTTTTTTTCAGGAGAATTATGAATAAGAAAAAATGTAGAAGTGAATGAAGAAGGAAAGTAACATTTTCAAAATCCTTATTGAAACAAGCAGATGAAATGAAAATCATAACAGATGACATCAAAGTCTACTAATTTACTTTAACTAACTGAAGCTAGCTAGAAAAAGATGTTACTCTTCCATTTGGGAGGATTAGAGGAGGTGCCTCATGAATGCTAGCACCATGCTCAGTGCTCATGATGGGCAAGGAGAGGAATACACTGCCCATTGCATGCACTCTTCACAGCCAATATAAAGGCCTGGGATTCAGCCTTTCTGGAGGTCTTGAAACTGAGCAATCTACTGAGATGGTCATGTATGAAGTAACTTTACAATTATTTTTCCTTCTGGCGTTGTAGACTACATCTTTGCAGTCAGCTTTGAGACGCTAAAGTCTGCTCATATAAAATGCATACGCAGAGTGGCCCTGAGAATTAGGAGTCTAGAGCTAGTTGTTGTGGATTGCACTTTTTATTGTGTTTTACCCAGTAAATTATCCTTTTCTTAAGCATGTAGTATGTTGAGGTTAAGTTAAGTTCCTGCACAGGTCTAGGCACAAGCCAGCTATGTGATGGGTGTCTCTAATCTAGCCCTTGTTTGACAGATTATATCTTTGAACTGATGAGAGATTTATGTTTCCTAAAGGTCTATGTGGGATTAGCTGGATGTTGGTTTTTTTTAAATCTCTAAAATAGCAAAGCATCAGTTGGATTACATAGACTGCACAGGGACATAAATGAAATTGGCATTTGGTCTTATCATGATCATTCCCATTTACAAATAGAATAGAATATATAGCCAGTACATAAAAATTCTCTGTCTGTATTTTAGTAATAATAATAGATCTGTAAATAGTTCTGATTGGTGGACTCAGAGTAGTATATTAATTTGTAATCTATTATGCATTGCAAACACTGTTCAGACACTTTGTTTTCAGGTATGATATTTTGAAGCTTCACAAATATCACCACAACTTTTAGTTTCTTTCATCATATGTGCTCTCAGTGGTCTATGGTAATTATGGGTATGCAACTGTAACAGAGATGTATTGTCTATCTATATAAAAAAAAGACATTTTCTTTTTATTTGAAGACCAATTTAAATGTTACAAAACAAACATAAGTTTGTCCAAGTGTAACATAGCATGGAAGCATATTGGTATCAAATGCTTTCAGAGATTGCTGCTTAATCTCTGTACTCTGCTTTGCTGTTCATATATAATAACATTTTCTGGACTCATAGAAATATTAAGGATGTAAAATCTTGATAAATCTCAACCTCAACTGACTCATATGTTGGCATCTTAGGAATGGAACAGGCAGTTTTTCCTCAACTGTTTAGAAACAAAGCTGCTTAAGTGCTCTTCTGGACTCTGGGAAATCCCTGTAGATCTACGACCATGCCAAGGAATGAGACTACAGATGCTGATCTGCCCTTCAGTCTTGAATCATTGTGAGATGTTAACCGTGTAGGTCTATGGTCACTCAAACACATGCAGATTCATATGGAAGATTGTCTTATCTTTAACTAAAAAGGAAGAAGAACATCAGTTCTTTTTCTTTCATCATCTTGATTTTCAGAATTCTTTTTGTTTATAGATCCATCTCAGAAGGAATGGGTAGCACATCAGACAAAATTTATGACATCACAAAGGGGAGTAGTGATTCTTGACCCTTAAAATTTTTACACTGATACTGCAGTATTGGATGAAATACTGCATAATAATACTGAAATACTGAATAATTGGAAGAATTCAGAGAAAAATAAATTTCGGAACAATAAAACTCGATGACAAATATTCTTTCTTGATGAAAATTTTCTCACTTTCTGTGGATTTATTCTTGTCCTAATGTAAAATAAGAAAACATTATACAAAACAGAGCTAATGAGATTTTTTTCTCCCTAAAGAGTTAAATGAAGTGTACTTAACAGAAGTACTATCAAATCTGAAATATTTCATGCTATTTTGTAATGTTCATGAAACAAAGTGTTTTCAAGCCAAACAGGAGGTTATGTGTACAAATACAAAAGCTAAAGAATGTATTATATTAATAAAATAGTAATCAGATATGATTGCTATGTTTTGATTGTTACTTCTCCCTACAAAATATTCTGTAATTCCATCCTAAATGACTACCAGTGAATGAATGCCTTGTCACATTTTCATTTTTCTTGGTTTTATTGAGTTTAATATTTATATCACAACTTATTTAATCAATCTGTGAAAAAAAAATATAATTACCTTTAAAATAAAAGAACCATAAAGAATTGGCAGCTATTCAGTTTGATTTAATTTCTACATAATGTGCAATTTTAAACAACAAGTCAAAACAATAACTTTCAATAAGAAGAATTTTATCAACTATGTGGGACTCCAAGTAAGTGATCCTTTGGCATCTTGCTGTGAAGTTATAAACCAAAGATTCAGACACATTACGAATTCAGTAACAAAACTAATTTAATTGAAATTTATTGCCTATCAGATACTATAATCTACTTTGGAAGAAATTTTGGAAAGGCAATCAGTTATGGAAGACACCTTCTGACAGACTGAATACTGTATATAACATGAGTTAAAATATTGCAATTTTAGGTCTTGAATTAAATTCTGTTTTAGAAACCACAAGTTTGGATCAAAAGATTACAAAGTTATAGGAACCTGTGTTATAAAAAAATGTATATATGTAAATATATATACACACACATGCATAAACTTTGTTTTCCATTAATTATTAATATTATAAGTCACAGAAAATAAAATCTTTCACTTTAGATTTACATATTGGAAAAGTACATTCTAATGTAAAAAGGTGGATACTTATATATAGGAAGTTTGAACTATTGTAGATTGATGACCTAACGATGTCAGGATGTATCTGTGATGATCAAAGAATGCAGGGAAACAAGGTTTGTAAGTACTAGTAATAACTTTTGTTTGTTTCAAATATAGCTGGTATAGCTGGAGAAAAAAATCCTGCATTACTGAAGTCTTGTCTACTCTTCAAAACTAATAAGGCTGATACTGAAATATTTATTCCTCAGAAGAGAGAAGGAAAAAAAAAGTATGTATAACTTGTTTTGTGCTCAGGAGGTAAACTCCAGTCCTTTATTATTCGGTGGATAATAATGGATTCTTCCTTGAAAACAGTTTCCTTTCTGTGACAACACAGAGCAAGCTGATAGATATAATCCAGGAGCAGGATTGTTCTGTCTGAGTTCAGAGAGCTTATAGAGGGCATAATCAAACAACAGTCATAATTATTATTATGATCACTGTCATTTGTGACAATGGCATACTATTTTTTTTTAGAGTTTTCTAATTCATGTACATTTTATACTTTGGGAATAACGTTAACCTAAAACACTACTGCTGGACCTTGCTCTCACCAAGATGGGGCTGGTGGAAAATGTGAAGCTCAAGGGCAGCCTTGGCAACAGTGCCCATGAAAGAGTGGAGTTCAAGATTGATAAGGTAGTGAGGAGGCTGCACAGCAAACTTGCTGCCCTGGGTTTCAGAAGAGTGGACTTCAGCCTCTTCAGGACTCTGCTTGCTAGAATACTGTGCAATAAAGCCCTGGAGGGAAGAGGGGCCAAGAAAGCTGGTGAATATTCAAGGATCACCTCCTTCACGCTCAGGAGCAATGCATCTTGAGAAAGTCAGGCAAAACCACCAGGAGGCCTGCATGCATGAGCATAGATCTGAACGAACTCAGACACAAGAAGGTGGAAACAAGGATGCAGAATACAGAGAAATCATCTGAGCCACAAGGGATCAGGTTAGGAAAGCTGAAGCTGTGATAGAATTAAATCTGGCCAGGAGCATCAAGGCCGACAAGAAAAGCTTCTATAGGTATGCTGGTGATAAGGAAAGGCTAGGGAAAATGTTGGTTCTCTCTGCAAGGAAATGGGTGACCTGGTTACCTGGGATATTGAGAAGGCTGAGGTACTCAGCAACCATTTTTCCTCGGTCTACACAAGCAAGTGCTCCATCCACATTACCCAAGATGCAGGAGGTAAAGGTAGGGACATGAATAATGAAAACCCACCCACTGTTGTAACCTTAAATCTTAAACTAACAATACTGTGTGTGCCTTTAACATAGTAAAATAAGCCAAGCTGTTCTAACTTACTAATATGTAGAGAGAAAGAAATGTTTGGCTGATGAGGGAAGGAACATCATGGGACTGATAACAACTAAAGAGACAATAAATAAGACTAAGGATGGTAGCCTTCATGATAGCAGAGTGGTGCTCAGTGTGAAGCGAGACCGGAACAGATCAGAAGCAAGGACATACTAACTGCTAACTCGGCACTAGGACCTTGCAAGCGTGAGCAAGCACTGAGGTCATTCAGTAAACACAGTGAGGAAGACTATCAATGAACACCAAAGACCCCCCACTCAGCAAAAATGCGCATGCGTAATTAGGATGCAAATATTATAATTAGTTCCAGGAAAAGCTATGAATATGCATGAGTAAGCTAAATATATAGCTGCTGTCATCAAGTATTGGGTGCGCTTACCTTTGCGAAAAGATTTGCATGTGCGTCCAGCACTGCAATAAAGAATGCCTGCTTTCTAAATCTCCAAATTGAGCCTCAGAGTGTTTGTCTGACTGACTTTTACGGTAACACTGTAGAAGATGAAAGTGCTCAAGTCAATGGGACCTTATGAGATGCATCTGTGGGTCCTGAAGTGGATGAGGTTGCTAAGTCACTACCTGTCATATTTAATGAGTTCTGGCAGTTGGGTGAAGTTCCCACTGACTGGGAAAGATGTCCTGGGTTCAGCAGTAGTAGTCATTTTTCTCCTTAGTAGCTCGTGCAGTGCTGTGTTTTTGACTTTAGTCTGGGAACAGTGTTGATAACACCAATGTTTTTAGTTGTTGCTAAGTAATGTTTACTCCTATCAAGGACTTCAGCAGTCTTATGCTCTGCCAGTGAGGAACTGCACGGGATGCTGGGAGGAAGCAGATGCAGGACGTCTGATCCAAACTAGCCAAAGGGGTATTCCATGCCACAGCACATCATGCCCAGTATATAAACTGAGGGGAGTTACCGAGAAGGCCCAGATCACTGCTCAGGTAAGGCTGAGTGTTGCTCGGTCGTGGTGAGCGGTTGTGTTCTCTCCCCTTGTTATTTCCCTTCTCATTATTATTATTGGTGGTAGTAGTAGTAGTTTTGTGTTATACCTTAGTTACTGTACTGCTCTTATCTCAACTCTGTGGGAACATTTCTAGAACAGGCAGGAGGCCACGACTACATGGAACTAATGAAAGAAGACCACGGAGCACAGGGAGACGTAAATGGAGGTGAACCCAGATTGAGGAGGAAGTAGCAAGAGAAAAGTGCCGAATCATCATGACTAGCTGGAGTCGCATGAATAATAACTTATAGCCAATGAGATGGACAATGTAAACGTGTGCACAGATAAGAATAACCAATTATCTTTTGCCCAGTAGAACTCCTTGTCAACTGAAAGATATATAAATGAGCTTGTAGAATAAACTAGGCCTTCGATCTTTCTTCGGAGTGTTGTCAATCCCCTCACAACTCAAGACTGATTTACATTCTTTTGATTCTCCTCCCCATCCCTCCAGGAGCTGGGGGGGAAGAAGAGAGGGGAGTGAGCGAGTGGCTGCATGGTTCTGAGTTACCGACTGGGCTTAAACCACAGCAAAAGGGAAAAGGTAAACCTCATCTTTTAAATGAAGGAAAAAAGGAAGTCCCAAGGACCTACAGGCCAGTCAGTCTCACCTTGGCGCCCAGCAAGCTCATGTAGCATATCTGCCTGGAAATTATACTAAGGGACATGGAAAATAAGGAGATGATTGGTGACAGCCAAAACGACTTCACAAAGGACAGATCATGCCTGACAAAATTTGGTGTCCTTCTACAACAGGCTGACAGTGTTGGTGAATAAGGGAAGACCAACTGACATCATCTACCTGGACTTACACAAAGCATTTGACACTCTCCTATATGACTTCCTTTTTTCTAAATTGGAGAGGCATAGATTTGACAGACAGACCACTTGGTGGATAAAGAATTGGCTGGATATCTGCACACAGAGAGTTGTGGTCAGTGGCTCAATGTCCAAGTGAAGACCAGTGATGAATGTCATTCCTCAGGGGTCAGTACTGGGACCAGCACTGTCTTTGTTGATAACACCAACAATAGGACAGAGTATCCCCTCAAGCAAGTTTGCTGACAACACCAAGCTGTGTGGTGCAGTTGACAAGCTCGGGGGAAGGGGTGCCATTTAGAGGGAACTTGACAGGCTCAAGAGGTGGGCCAGTGTAAACTTCAACAAGGCCGAGTGCAAGGTCCTACACCTGGCTTGGGGCAATCCCAAGAACAACTACAGTCTAGGTGGAGACTGAATTGAGAGCAGCTCTGTGGAGAAGGAATTGGCTGCGGTGGTTGATGAGAAGCACAACACGAGCCAGGTGGGGAGGCACTGGAACGGGTTGCCCAGAGAAGCTGTGGATGCCCAATCCCTGGCAGTGTTCAAGGCCAGGTTGAATGGGGTTTTGAGCAACCTGGTCTAGTGGAAGGTGTCCCTGCCCATGGCAGGAGTGTTTGAACTACATGATCTTTAAGGCTCCTTCCAACCCAAACTATTCTATGATTCTATACACACACAGAATAAGGAGTGATATTATATATATATATATGTATAAAAAAAACCTGTATGTTTTTCTGTAGATTTGATTTCCCTAATAAATATACTATTGCAAATATTATTTACAAATTCTTACCCTACAGATAATTTTTCAGAAAATTTTTTATTCTGCCTACTCCTGTTGTCATACGTAACTTGGACAACCATTAACTGAGCATCTGACTCACTAAAAAACAAAGGGTTTGGTGTTTCTTAGTGTCTAAGAAAATGTAATTCTTTCTACTGAATATAGAAATTGGTGGGAAAGTACATTCCTGCAATGTGTACCAAGATGTAGCTTTGTCAGTTCAACATTTTAACTGATCAGAAGACAGAGCTGGCTCTGGAAACTTTTAATAAGTGTAAAAGGAAACAGTAGTTTGGGGATTCTTCAACACAAAATTGTAATAAGGAACTTATTGCAAGCAGTAATTTTGTGATTAATGCACATGATAGAATAGCGTTCAGTCAATTCTTTTTCAGCTACATTAGCCTAGCAGTGGTAAATTCTAATGAAAAACTAAACATGCTGTTACTTCTGTTCAGATCAGGAGATAGGGAAGTACATAGCCAATGTAAAGAACCAAAGGCAGAAGAGACTTACAGAAAGGTATGTAAGAATTAATGCAACAAAGGTACATCACTCTTTAAATTAACTCCTTGAACAGATATTTTCAGAAGTTTTGTGGGTCTTTTTGAGACAAAAGAAATGATGCAGCAGGAAATTCAGGCCACTGAATGGAAGCCAGGAAGAAGCAGCAGTGGTAGAGTACCACAGTCAGTGCTAACCCAGCAGCCAGACAGATTCTCAGCATGTCCTGTGCTGGCGAGAACAGTAACTTCAGCCAGCATCTGATAGCCCAGCAGGTCACTGAGGGAATCAGTACAGCAGCAGATGTGTGTTAGAAGAGACCTGGCAGGCTCTTGTGTGAGATTCAGAATGTGAGATTCAGAAACTGGCAGGAAAGTTCACTGAACAGAGCCAGGACTATGCCTGGAAAACCTTTGGAAAGATAAAGAGGAAAGAGGTTATATTCAGACTGTATAATCAGATTTGAACTGTTTTGTTTTGTTTAACTTTCTGTGACCATAATAATTGAACATAATGACTGCTAATAAATTACTACTGAAAGAGAATTATCCAGCACATACCAGAGAGCCTTTGGTCCTCTTTATTTTGGAAATGAAAGAGATATGCTGTAGATAGATGCATACATTTTCAACACATAGTAGAGTTTCTTTAGTTGCTGACAGGATTTCTCACTGTTATGGGGGAAATCTGTGCTTCATAGATATTTAGTTTTTGTCATGCTAGAAATAAAAACAGCTTTTGTGAAGAGAAACCACCACTAAACAAGCTACTAGACCTCTTCCCACTTGGCTTACCTAGCTACCTGTCCTACAACCTCATTCTTTCTCTTTCATGATTACTTTTCACTCTGGGATCTGTGCATGTCAGGTGTCTACTATCATACTGACTCAACTTTTATTTCCAAGAAATTTGCAAGGCTATCATGTTCATAGTATTTGCTAAAGAGATCTGTATATGAAAACCATGCAGAAATAATGCTGTTAAAAACTGTTTTAAAAAAGGTTTTATTTGGCAGCCTCCATTCCCTTCTCCCCCCAAAAAAAACAACCTTAAATAACCCACAGACAAAGATTTTATTTTACCTGAAAGCCTCAATTAAACTTCCTGTAGTTTGTATTGCCCTAAAGAAGCACAGAAGCTAAAATGGTCCATTGAACTAATTTTGATATGAACATATATAAAAAAATTTGGTCTGCAAGCAGATAACTACATTAATCTTACTCTAGCGGTTACAGATGCCTTATATCAAAGTCATGATTTAGTCTTTCTGTAAGAGAGGATGATTCTTTGCTACTAGCCAGTCACACTATAAAATAAAATATAAAATATAAAATACAAATCTATAAAATAACAAACATCATACACTGTAAATAGAAAGTACTGCTTCAGTACCCTTTAGAGTTTTTTATTTTTCTTCTTTTTTTTTTTTAATTTTGTCTAGCAGAAATCATTTTGAGTTGTGCCTGCAGTCAGCCACTGAGGTTGGGGAAGCTGAATCCTAGAAACACAAACAGTTTAGTTTAAAACTCTCACTCACATATGCCTCCACTTTTGTGGCCACATGTCAATCCTTTGTTAAGCCTATTTGATATGGTTATTTTTTTTTCTCTTTCCTAAATATAACCAATCAATTTTACCTTCCTTCTCCTGTTAAACAGGTTGCTATAAAATCCTCTATTATGAATCCGCAAAAATACAGCATATTCAAATATGGCACTTTTACATATGTATGTATTATAGTTTAGTAATTTCTTCTATTAACTGATCACAAGTCTTTGAATGTTTTACACAGCTGTTTGCATTTCTTGAGAATTTTACTCCTTGTACACAGTCTGCTGTGCTATCAGATAAACTGTTGAGAAGTCTTATCAGAGTATTAAAAAAGAGATATTAAAAAGGCAAATATTTCATTTTAAATAATTTAAAAACTTTAACAGAAAAACAAAAATTTAAATAAGAACTGTATTCACCTTGATGTGCTTGGTACTAAAATATTTTTTCATAGGAACAATGAGGTGTGATAACTGAATTATTCCATGAAGATGGCTATTTGAATAATTATTTTTTAATTTTCAAAGTTAGGCCTGTGCCAGAATCTGCAAATTAAAATTTGCTTTAAAGACACTGCTTTTACAGTTATATGTTCTGAACTAGACAGAACTGTTGTTTGTGCTCCTATTTTCAAAATCAGTCATAAAGATGCAAATCCACTTACAGATATCATCACTGCATCATCTACATAATAGTAAACATAAAATTATAAACTGAGACGTTTGAAAAGAATTTTGACTTATATTGAAGATATGTTCTATTTTTGTTTTGTTATATATCTGTTTTGAAGGTGTCGTTATTAAAATGAAATGTAAGTTTACTTACACTAAACTATGTAATGCAAGTTAGTAATATAAGATGTTCAGACTGATTCAGAACTGTATGTTTAAAGATAAATAGAAGGGGGGACACATAGGTAGATATGGAATATGTCTATTTCAGGCAGAATAAATTCTAGACTACATTACTTTAAATGATATTTAAAAATTATTGAATAGGGTATTTTTTTTGCTTTTAAAAAAGTTTTTATTCTTAAAAATCTTTGAATCAGTTTAGTTTTGTTGCTTTGCAAATCAATTTTATTGTGTGTTAATCATCCAATATACTGAAGGAAATTATTAGCTTAGTGTTTGAAAATTATAACTAATTATAGACTAAAGTTTTACTTGACTCCTAAAATTGCAGTATTTGCCATTCTGTACTTAAAGTCATTATTTCAGACTGAATGTGAGTACTATACTCTGTAAGTTACTTTGACAATTTTCCAAAGATACAGTTTACAGTTCACAACAGGCAATATATTTATAAACTTTTTACTTGCTTCTGTGACAGAAAGCTCTCTTCTCATCCATGTGTAGTCTACAGGCTACTATGGTTCTTATTTTAAAGTGATCACTTAAATGGAAATGGATTAGAGAAATCAGGAAAAAAAAATCTGAAAATTATACACGCACCTTATTCCTATTTACTCAAAAATGTGCCAAGACAAGAGGCATTTAGTCAGAGTTCTACCATTTACTCTCAACTATTCATACTATAAAACTGTATCCAGGGTTATATATTCCTACAAAATTAAGCCCCACAAAACTAATTGCATATATAAAATTGTATCACTAAATATTCCTTCTGTATATCTGTTTGTCAAACATTGACAACTGACACCATTATATTTTGAACTGGAAAAATACTTGTAGCTAAGTAGCCACCTATGAGACATAGAAAGTTTGAGAACAGCTGGATCTAGCTATATGATGCTGTCAGGAATATTTAGATGGAGTAGTCATTAGGCTGCAGAATCCCCTGTGGGCTTTTAAAAAAATAGTTTATGTGACTGACACAGTAACACTGCAGCATTTTTTAATTTAATTCATTCATTCATTCATTCAAAAAGTGAAGGTGAAACAGCAAAAAGGAAATATAAATTTGAATTAATATATGTACATAGCATTATATATATATACACACAGAACAGGTAAAGGAATGATGAAGAAAGGAGATTCTCTGAGATATTTCTTAAACATAATTATTTATTTTTAAAAGATAATCTTCTTTATTTATTTCCAACAGGTTGTTCAGTTGGTCACCAATGGACCAGGTCTATCTTCTAAGATATTTGGAATGCCAAAAGCTACAAAAATCCTCAATTATTCAGTTGTTTTATAGGATTCAGATTTTCAGTAGCATGGGTGATAAATTATCTGAGCTTGTTTTTGTTTTGAATCAGCCTGGATGTTATGTTTTTAATAGTTCAAATACCATGGGAGGGAAAAAAACAACCGAAAACAAAAGAAGGCGAAACTTTTTGTGTAGTTAGATAATGAAAAGTTGCTCTGTAGGCATCCTCCAAACTGATGGTGGACAGGAGGTTTCTCCCCAGCATCCAGAGTTCATCTGTTTTCGAGAGTGAGCTGAAGCTCTAAGCTATACTAACTACAACGGATGTGTGAAAATTGACATGCACAAATAACTGAATGATTTTTTTTTCTACTTCTGATTGCATTTAGAATGTGTTTAAATTTAGAATTAGTATGTGTTTCTGTGATCCAGAGATGAGGCTGAGTTTATTTTCCAAAGCATAGAAATCAGAATGCTTACTGTATTTGCACAAATGCTTATTGTGATGTTTTCTGTTTCAGTTTTATTGCTGAGATTAAGAAACAAAGTTATCCTATTCAGTTTTGTAGGCTTAATTTAGGCACACTAAAAATAATTTGAATTGTAATTAACATGTTGCAGTATTTATACACATAGGAATTGGTTTTGCTTTTGCTTTGATTTGTGTTCCATTGACTCAGAAATGCTGGCATTCTTGTTGGAATTACTTCCAAATATTATTTTCTTACTCAGAGATTGATTTCCATACCAGACTGATAATCAGTAATCTCATTGTTCTGATTCCAAACTTGAATCATATTAAATATCATTAAGATTGGATTTTGGTATTTTTTCTTTCTAAGCGGTATATTGGATTTATACTGCATATTAGTAACCCGTTGTGATTGATTACTATATCAGTTTTCAAAAAGGACCCAAAAGTGAGTTGTAGACATTGATGTGTGATCCTCAGCTTGCAGGAGTTATTGAACTGTTGTTTTTATTCTGAGAAGAAACTTAATGCTGAACTTCAGTGTAGTTATGCCAGGCAGGTAAAAATATTTAATGATGTCTAGCTGGATTAATAATGTTACTTGTTTGTTTAAGTGGCTGGGTAATACCCCATTCTGAAATAAGCTGTCTTTGGGACTAGTTGCATTCATTGGTCTTGTACTGTAATACACTGTGCTAATATACAACAGCAATCAGTTATGAAAAAAATCTAAACACTTTCAGGTTGTACCTTAAAACTGGTTGATGCGTAAAAACTGTATATTAGGGTGGAATTTGTTTAATTGTTTACTGAACAGTAATTTCTATTTGTGGTTTCTTTTGTTTATTTATTTTTATGTTCTTGGGGCCCATGGTATTTTATTGTACCTGTGCTTGCTAATACCTTGCTCTTACACTATTGGGGTTCCTGCTATAACATATTTTTCTTTAAAACCCTTATATGGCTTGAAAAATATAAGTAATATTTTATAACCATGACCTAGTCATGAATATATCCTTATTCTGGTGTTATTTGGCATTTCACTATATGAAAATAACAGTACATTAGGAGATACATAGATATAATGTCATGAAAATTCTTTATTTTTCATGTCTTACAAGAATATAACAAATCAGACCAACATACCTTACAACAGAGAGAATGATGCATAAAACCAAACACACATAGGCTAAAAGAAATCTTATTCTATAAAATCAACCTGAGGATGTTAGGCTTGAAAGGTTTGCACAATGATAGGCTCATGACTGGCTGAATGTTAAGCCAGATTTATCAGCTGTTAATAAAGGACTCCTGTATCTGATGCAAAATGTAAATTTTTTATTTATTTTACTTCATTGTTTTTCTTTTCATCTGCTTTCAAATATGTGTAGCATTTCTTCTTTGTATGTAAATTTTACTTTTCATTTTTTTTCCCTTGATTTGATACATGATGAGAACTATTTCAATATTCCGTCACTATGGATATGGAGATCCCCAAAACTGGAGCTGCTGTTACAACACTCAATTGTACTGTACATTGCTTCAAGTATTTAAAAAAAATATGATGAGCCAACTTTGATCCAAAGGTTTTTTCTGAAAGCTTTTCAGTGTCCTGAACAGTTGTGGTGATGTGTTTCATCTGCAATCCTGACCTTTATTTCCTGTGATTTAGCTAAAGTGAAAAACACCAGTGACGATTGTATCCAACTCAAAGTAGATTTGGGAAAGACAGATAACATAATAGCGAAAGGCTAATCTGAGCAACATGCACTCCCTGTAACCATAGTGCTGGTCAAGCTCTGATTCAAGCCAAGTTTGGAAAAAAGCCAACCCAGTCTAACTTCTGTAGCCAGTATGCAAATATGACTATGAGTCACTAATCTCACTCCATAAATAGTGGACAGCCTAGTGACTCACTTTGAGAAACCTGATCTGCTTGGTGCTGATAGGGTACACCCATCAGAGAGAAGGAAGAGTATCTTCAATCACAGGCTTATAATGCTGGTGTAGAAGGCTTTAAAGTGGACTTGTGCAAGGTATTTGACACTGTCCTGCATGACATCCTTGTTTTTAGATTGGAGAGGCATGAATTTGGTGGATGGACCACTTGGTAGTTAAGGAATTTCCTGGATGGTCACACCTGGTGGTCAATACCTCGATGTCCAAATAGAGGCCAGTGAAGTGTGTCATTCTTCATGGGTTGGTATTGGGACTGACACTGTTTAACATATTTGTCGGTGACATGGACAGTGAGATTGAGTGCATCCTCAGCAAGTTTGCTGACAACACCAAGCTGTGTGTGCAGTTGATGTGCTGGAGGGAAGGGACACCACTCAGAGGCACCTTGACAGGCTTAAAAGGTGGGCCAGTGCAAACCTCATGAAGTTCAACAGTATGTTGATATAAAGGATTGATTTTGCACATATAACCCATTAGACATAAACTGTTGATCAAGTCTGATACTAAGTTTGGATCTAGCTTCACCTTCACTCCTCTCTGAGAAGGAGTTTAGAATGTGAGGGTATCCTTTCTGCCTGACCCTGCCCTCTATACATTAGATAATCAAATGTATCTTGCCATCAAATCTTGTTAAACCACTGCCACATTTATTATCAAACATTGTTAAATTTCTGTTTATGTCAATACGCTTACTGATACTTTAACAAGTGAAGTGTTTCACTCCATCTGCATCAGCACTACAAAATAAAAACATCTGAAATATTTAAAATAAATAGCAAATATTTTGAACAAACATACTTAAGTCTTATGTTAAGTCTGGGTGACTGAGGCCTCATGTCAACAGCTATTACTTAAAAATATGTGTGAAAGCAAAATATTCTCCCTAATTCTGATAGTGTGAGGAGTTTTTAGTTCCAAAAGCTGCACAAAATTTTTCTAAAATCTATTAATTAGGTTTGTGTAAAAAAAATGGATTTTGGCATATATCACTTGTAAAACCACACAGGGTCACTTGTATTTCTTTTCACCCTGTAATTAAATCATCTATTTTATTCTACCCGATATTGTTGGGAAAACTGGTTTGATTCAGATAGTTTTTAGATATTCTTTTTAATACAACCATTGCACTGAATTTTCTGGGGGCTCCAAGTATCCATTAGGTCTCTACATTACATTCAACAGCTTTTGATCACCGACACCAAGATTCTTTTATTCTCCTGTTCCTAATAATAACTTTGATATCAAGAAGATCAAATGTGGCTTTTCCTCTGGCTAAATTCTTTACCACCTTGTCTACTAAGTAATACAGCACTCCCATAAATCTTGTTGGCTGTATTTATTACTGAGTAGGTCAGAATTTAAAGCATACATGCAGTTAAAATGAAAAAAAAATGCCCTGAGGATTTTCCAGAAATGCATCAAAACATATGTCTGAATACTACATACATATTCTTAGATGTAAACAATTTAAATAACTTTAGCATCCATTCTTTCCTTCTTTTTTTCAGGATTTACTGTATGAGCATGTAGTTTCTTCCACATTTTCTCAAATTCCAGTTCCATTGGCATTTTATAACTTTAGACATGTTTGCCTTAATCTCTAGTTTTTCCCTGTTTTTATTAATTATGTATGGATCTTGCTCTCTGATGATCAAGTGATGTGAAACATCAAACTTAGTTTTTATTGTGCTAATGAGATAGAACTATCTGACATTTAAGGACTTCTATGTCTCCTTGAATCATTCTATATCTCGCTTCATGTACAGATAATTTAGCTGATTAATAATCATTCTTCATTATTTTTGCATTACAAAACCCATTCTTTCCTTTTGTCTGCAAATGTAAGTTGATAATTGAATTTAGTGAAGGTCTTTGCTTTCTTCCTTTTTTTAACCTACATATTTTGTATTCATGTATTGCATGAGTACCATTCAAATTTTACTTCAAGTATGCTAGTATTGTACAACTGATGCCAATGCTCAGTATTAAATACATTTAATCACAGCTAGAAGATTTTTAAATTTAAAATTGAGGGATAGTTTTCCATGTTAAATTTTAGATATATTAATATCCCTAACACATTGCAATTAATCTAAAATGACCCATCAGCACAACTTGAGGTGTTTAACCTTGAGAAGCATGCTTTATTTTGTCCTGGTGAAGTGGTAAACTATAACGTAAATATCAGGCAGGAAAAGGTAATAGCTGCTAAAACGTAAAGGTGAAAGAATGACAGATTTGAATTAGAGAGAAGGGGAAGGATCAGTTGAGATGCCAAGATTGTTCCAGTAATAAATAATATCGCAACATTAATTGCCAAACAGATCTTGAAATTTGGGCTCATCTACCCAACTTTATCCCATGGCTGAAGTTTAGGCTAATTTGTTAGGTCCCTTTTAATACAGAGAAATTATTACTTGCAGAGGTTATTTACAAAAATATGTTAAGAAGGAAAGAATAGCCCTTTGGAAGTACCTGTCTCCCTTCACTGACTGAAACAACAGCCCAGACAAATGGATTTCTTTAGATGACTAATGGTAACCTTAGGTTAGGTAAGACAGAAAATTTTAAAAAGACATCTGAGAAGCACAGGCAAAAGAAGAGGGAAGGTTTGCAGTTTTTACTAAAAACCAAAATCATTAAAATTACAGGTTTCCAAAGCTAATGGCAGGAAACCTGATTTTCATGCATGTAAGAAGGTGTAAGTTGATAAATAAGAAGATTCTGAAAAATGAGAAAAGAGGTAGTAATAATACTGTCAGTATTTCATTCTCTGACATTTTCATCCTCATTAAATAAAGCTATTTTGCACAACACCCCAACTTCCCTAAAGTGGAGTAGGAGTATAAATATGCTCCATGCTCTTTTCCAGCAACTACTGTAGAAGTAAGGAATTCTGCCAAGTGCCTTCCAACTTACTATTTACATTAACATGACAATGATGATGCTTCAATTCAATCTTTTGTTCTTCTTATCAAACCATTCAGTGAATTGCTTATCAGAAAGTTTTACAGCTGTTAATAGAGGGGAATGGATTTATTTAAGTGTAGGATTTTCTAAATGCATATCACCTTCTTCAGGCAATCAAAACGGATGATCTTTTTTTGGGGCAGGGACACTTTCACTCTATTTATCAATATCAATTCAATTTTATAGACTTTCATTTAACAACATTAAGAATTAAAACTGGTTTTGATTTTTCTCAGTGTAAAATATTTCATAAGTAAGCATAGATAGTCTTTTTTTAGAGGTTTAAATTATTTTTTTTTTAAACTCTTCATGACTAAAATCTTTTATTGAGTCCAAGGTAAGTGCCCTCAAGACCTCTGAATCCTCTGGGTGCTTAGACCAGGAAACAAGAGATACCCCTCCAGTGTACGGCTAAACTACTATTCGATAATATTTCTGCACTTGCATTGGAACCTTTCTAAACCGGCAAGACCACAAATTACATTGAGACTGCAGGGTAAAAAGCACTTCAAAGATTTTTTCAGAAGCATTGATTTAGGTTTGATTTAAAAAAAAAAAAAACAACAAACCTACACACAAAAAAAAAAAAAGGGAAAGAATTCTTAAAAATAACCCCCAAAATAAACCCAAAATTTTTCAAGGATCTAATGTTGTTCAGGAAAGATTTTTTTTTTTCCTAAAAAATGGATGCATCCCTGGCCATTATTATTCAGGTTTTTTATAGGCTTGTGTTTGTTTTTTGTTTGATTTATAGAAGTGTCAGGAATTGTCTATAGCTGGGAGTAGAGTAGTGGCTTCAGGACATGCTTAGGTGGGAAATGGAATTGCATTCCCATTCCATTTCTCTTTACAGACTACAGTGATTACAATGTTTGTGGAGAAATTCCTTCTCCCCAAATCATCATTATATTGGCAATGACTTCAATAATTCTTTTCTTCATTAGAGTCTATAAGAAACTTGAACACTGCCTGGCCATATCTCATCTAAGTAATTCCTTGGCAGCTCAATTTCCTGGTTCAAAGGCACGTAGCAGTTTAGCCTCTTGAGAGCTGCAGTAGTTTGATCTCTTTACTGGCTTAGCATAAGGAATCAGAAATAAACTAGTGTTTTCCTTCTGGGTTTAGCTCTAAAACTGAGATTGACAGGGTCCAAGGAAGGAAGAGGCATGGTCAGGCAACTGTGAAAAGATATTCAGTTCCCATCTCCACAGGAAGCTCTTTCCCAGTGAGTGTTCCAAAATGTCTACTGACTTTAACCATTACTATAAACGAAACTATATTATCTAGCATTCATTTCATGTTATAACAATACAATGCAGGAATCATAACATTATTTAGTGGTTAGTGCTTCTTAAGATAAATTATATTTCCATATAAAATAAAATGCCGTGTTTTTATATTGCGAAGTGACAAAGCTCTACGCACCTTCTAGACACAAGATTTTACCACCTAGAGCAAGAATCTTAGCATTAGAATTTGTTCCCTACATTTCTGAAATATACCTCAAATTTGCTGTTTTGCAGAATAGGAAGACTTTTTACATAGATACTGGGTGCAAAGAAATGATTGTGCAAAGTTTGTTTCCCTATATTTTAGAAGGAGTATTAAAGGTTGGTGCATTACTTCTTTGCCAGTTTCTGATCTTAAATACTTTGGAAAGTGATTTCGTAATTCTCATCCACTTTTTTGTTTTACCGTATTGCTGGTGTTGTTGTGGCTATATTTGAAATCCAGTTCAGGTAAGGAAAATGCAGCTTGTTATACAAAATGATTAAGTTTCTAATTAGGAAAAGAAGAATTGCAGTTATAATACGTCTCTGGATTCTATTAATATTTAATTTCTTAACTTCCTACAGCAAGGATTAATCAGAGGAAAACTTGTTCTGAATACTAATGAGTCAAAATAGGAAATATTTTAAAGGTATTTCTAAGTTATTTGTGAGGGTTATACTGCCATGCAAAAGCCCTGAAAACTAGTCTATAACATCTGGCTGCAAAAGAAATATTTCTAATTTTCATGTATCTGAACTTCACTGATAAATAAAATCTTTGCACTGCAGCATTCTAGATTGTAGTTACAAATACAAACTTTCTGATTAAATATGTTTCCTCAAGTTGATATGACCAACTGTGAAAGGAATGTCTTCACTTGTATTTCTTCATCATCTACACTGGCAGCAACCCTAAGGTAACAAAATTTCCTTTTACTATGGCTTCAACAGGGTAGACTTAATCATAGGAATTTTCCAGTTTACACAGTTCAAGTATTCCATTAAGAATGTTTGATTTAGATCAGTGGGCAATGTAATCCATGAAGTTGTCTTTCAGAAAGCTTCTTTCTCACTGTCACTTCACATAGCAGTCTTCCTGAAAGATTGGTTAGGCTGGGGTGAGCTTCTAGCTGTGATAGCTTTATGATGCTGCTTTTATGTTCCACAGTAGCTGGGCTAGTATATTTCTTTGTTGCTCAAGAAATATAAAGAACTAGATTATACTTGTAATTAGCTGGGTCAGAATTCATTCATACAAAATTTAGGTCAAGCTGACATTTTCTAATGAATCTTCAGTCACTATAGGGATGTGAGAGATAAGTGGAGCTAGGTGATGTAATTTATTGGTGCTTTAATTTAACCAAGTGGCAGCAGACCTGTCATCTCCCCCTGATATCTTTTAGCCTAAAACCTAAATTTAGAAGCACCTTAAAGGTTTTGTTTCCTTTGGGTTTAGATTACACTGTTTGCATCGTCTCCATTTTTCATTGCTGTAAGGACATCATTTAAGCTTTTGTAATGTGTTCCCTACATAGAATATTTGAAGAAGAGTCAATATGAAAAATTTTGGCATTGCAGAACTAGAGTTTAATTTATTTATTTATTTAAATCCTCATCTGTTTGAAATGTACTAAAGAAAACTGCTTCTCAAATGCTGGACGTCCACTGCTAGGTGTCCTAAATTTTAAAGCTCATTCTTTTTATCTGCTGCAATTTAAATTAGTGTTATGTCCAGTTCACATGTGAGCTAGAAAAGGCTAAGCATATATACCAGAACAGAGGAACTGAGGAGAAACACACTTTAGCAAATCAGTTTGATGAATAGCAGCAATGAAAATTGGTTCAGACTATGGATTATTCAGTCTCCAGATAAGAAAAAAAACATGAAAGTGCAGTGTAGATTTTGTATAAAACCCCAAAAGTGAAATAATATCCCTAACAGTGTTGATTTTATCTGCAAAAGAAAGCTAGATGCAAGCAACAGATGAAGAAAAAGGGGGAATGGTAAAGTCATATCTAACATATTAAACCCAGGGGCTCTGCAAAACAAAGGACTACTATGATGTGCATGCTGAATAACAAAAACATTTTCTGCAGTTTTAAACAAATATTTGTAATAACTTTTAACACAGATAACAACCTAAGAAATAATGTAATGATATTACAAACTTCCAAGGTAAGATACTGTCTATAGAGGGAAATATGAATGACTTGTCCTCAAATCCACACAAAGGATCTGAATTTTTATGGTGATGTGTTGAAAAATTGGCTGTTTTAAATATTCTGTGCCCAAACAACCTACTGTAAAATAACAGGCGATACATCTGAAAGATCATTAGTTCATAAATTCGTTGCAGAAGATCAAGATCCCTTTTTAAGTAACATATGTGTTTTGAGGAGAGTTGATATATATTTTACAGAAATAACTCTGATTGTCTTGACAATAAGCTATGCACAGCACACCATAGGACTTTCCTGAATTAGTTCTGATTCAAACCAAGGAAAAGAATATTTAATTAAAAAAAATAATCCAATATTATTTGGATTGCTATTATAAATACGACAGTTTTGGAGAGGAGAATACTACCTTTAACTCATTAATTCCAATACTGTCAGCATATTAACTGTGTTTCTTATTTTTGTTTTACATAAATATGTTTTATCTCAATTAATTGCAGCAGGTTCGAAAACTTAATAAATGTAGTTACCGTTGATTTTTTAACAACTGTTTTTGAGAGACAGTAATTACTAGCTTCTTTTTGGTCGTTCATGAACAGAACTATAGACTCAGCATTTTGTCATGTAACAAGGCACAATTATCTAACTATACAGAATTTAGCCTTCAAAAGTAGATAGGTGTAAAAGACAGGGGAAGACAAGGCCCTGGCGTGTGTTCTTTCTGTTCTTGAAGGATTTATTGTACATAAATGTCTGAGTTGGACAAAAAAACCCCTATAACCATATGGTTTACTGGTTAACTTTTCACAGTTTCGTGTGTTAATAGGACAGAAATTCCATTAGATCATCTAGTTTGATCTCCTATTTCACAAGAATTTTATCCGCTTACTCCCATATTGAACTCAATAACTTATTTCATTAAGCAGATATATCAGAAGGACATTTATCTTGATTTTAACTGAACATGAACAGTTCGGTTCATATTACTCTTACAATTTTTACTATTATTACCCACTATTATTTCAACATTTATAAATATACTTTTTTTTTGCCTTTTTTTTTTAGTTGAAAGTATTATTTTTTCAACTGTCAATCACTGCTGTTATGTCCTTCCTAACTAAAACAAAGATTTCATATTTTCTCTTAAGCTACTTACAAATTTTTATCAATTTACTTTGAAAACTTTTTGTGCTCTGTTGGAATTTGACTGAGATATTTTTTCCAATGTTCATCTAATTAACTTTTTCCCATGCCCTCTCTTACATTCAAGTAGGTGTTTCTTACTGATACATTAGAGAAGCATCACACATTAGAAACGAAAAGAAATTATCATGAGTAAAAAGCTATTACTCTGTAAAATAGTATTTCAACTTGGAAAATAACACTTGAAGATCTTGGTAACAGAGGAGCAGACTGAAAGAAAAATCAAACAAAGAAACAAACCCCAGAACTCTGGGATTTCAAATGTTTATTATCTCAGCTAAAAAAAAGTAAATTCTGATGAGGTAATAGTGGTGTGCCAAGGAATTTTCTGATACGCTGGGGGGAGTTTTGAGCAGTTTTTTCTAGGAAATTAATGAAGGTATATTACAGTGGTCTGGCAAAATGTCACAAAGCATGGAAGAATTTTTACCAGTTAGAGAAGGAGCTTGTGAAGCAAGCCTATGTATTTGTCCTTCCTTTATTTTCACTAGTGTAGCTGAGGTTTTATATAGTGTCAAATACCTAAAGTAATAAATTGAGTTCACATATCTGTATCAGTCACTGCATACTTCAAGGTGTGATTCTTTTTAGACAAATTAACTGTTGAGATTCCAAATAACTTCATATGCACTCTACTTATCCTTTATGACATGTGGAAGGTTCAGAATCTCAGATTATTTGATTGAATAACCTAACATCAGTGCTTAAAAGAATGTCCTTGTGTATAGGAATGAACTCTAATATCTCCTTTTTATAAGCACTCAGCCAGTCAAAACACTGAAAAAAATATTAAGACTATTTCTGCCTGTAACTCATTGTCTACTGCAACATCGTTGTATTCTGGTTTCTTACAGAGGACTTCAGACTGATTGATTTTATTAACGTATTTATGTTTTATTGATCTATTTATTTTACTCTCTTGAAATGAGTATCTGACAACAAGCTAACAAGGAAGGATCGTGATTTAAGACCTCTTCATTTAGGATGTATATACCCAGAAATGCATAATTTTATGTTCACAATATTACTGGATTTGTACTTTTGACGAAGCAGAGCTATGCTCATTTTGCTGGCTGCATTCTTGATCTGTGGACCAGAAAACAATCTTTTATAGAATCTTTCAGTTTTCTGTGTTATGTACTAGTTTCAAAGACATACCTTAACTGAAGATGACTCTCCATGAGATATAAGTGAAATATTTCAGCATGAGTGAATTTAGATTTCTATTTTGTTTTCATCCTTGAGGCATACTATAAGTTGTGTATTTTTCAACAACTTATAGTTACCCTTTTAAACCATTCGTGTGTCAACATATGCTTATGGTGAGATTTTTTTTTATTTAGTCAATGGTTATATAGAAAAAAAAGGTGTTGGTTTGAGTTAAAAAAACCCTGCAAACTTAAAGATTACAAGGTATTAAAAGAGAGAACACTTCCTGTGACAAAATGAAAATCCTTATAGCTGTTTCATTCTTTGCATGTGTAAAGATTCAAAGATCATCTTAATATTGATTCTGCATAATTTTACCTGTAATGAAGAAAAAAAAAATCTTTTTTGGATTATAACTAACTAATTAACAATGATTTTTTTTTAAAAAAGACAAAAGACCCATTCATTAGTACATAATAATATTTCATTTCTTTTGTCTAATTTAGTTTGACATGCAGGTAAGTCAGTGTCAGACTACAGAAGTGAAGTTTAAACCAAGAGAAGTAACCTGACGTGGACAGTAGGTTAGCTGTAGCTAAAGGGTCTTGCTTGTCCATTACCATTTAGTAGCTTGCCTTTTAAATGTACAGTGTTGTCTTATCAAATTTGTTTGTCATGCTTGTGTCACAGTGAATGTTTAGAAGTGATACTTTTACAGAATTCTATATTTGGAAACATCTAAAATGTTATGTTATTACTTTTATTTTCCTCAATCTTTGACTTATAAAAATGAGCCAATTGAAACTCATATGTTAAGGACAGGATTATCAAAATCTTTTAACAGTAGTCTAACAGATTACAGTGAAATAGCTGGCAAAGCCAGCGATTATTTTCAGTTGAAGATGTGGTTTACACTCACAATTTTAACACAAGGTTCATGATTTTTATTTTTTTTTTAGTGTCACGACATTAACACAACATTGAATTCTTTTAGAAATAGACTGTACCAGACTGATTCTTTTAATTGTCAGATGATTCTTAAGTCTAGAAAATTTCCCTAAACTTTATTAAAAATATCTGAAGAGTGTCACAAAATAAACAAGTGGATAACCTGGAGGAAAAATATTTTAGCTAAAGACTATTCAAAATCTTGAATAACTAGTGTGCTGGGAATTTACCAGTGAAACTCTGGATGTATGGTTTCTAAGGCTATACTTAATATTTTTAGGCAACGAACTAGAAAAACAAAAATAATATCTAAATATTTTCAGAGAACACAGAGTTTGATATTATATTGTTTGAGATAAAAATGGATTCTGATGTCATAGAAAAAAATGGAAACTACATTAAAATTGGAGAAATGGTATGCTAGGTCACAATATGGACTTCAAGATTGTGTTCTGAGGATTTGATGAAATTCAGTTGTTCGATAAACTCTAAGAAAGACCTTAGTTAGGTGGAAAGAGAAAAAATGGTGTCTGGTTTAGTTATCCAAAGGTGAACATGTACAAAAAACCTTAAAATTGAAGAAGCTTATAAAAAAGACATATGAAGACAAGCAAGGCTCTGCGATACGCTTTAAGAGAAGGAACAGATTAAGTAAGTGAGCAAGTAAATAAATAAATAAGATTAAGTACTCTGGATGAAAGACTGATTCCCAAAGCAGTAGTGGTGAGATTGCAGAAGGGGCACTGAGGTGACATCCAGTACAGCTCTTAGCCCAGCCCCGGGATGGTTCATCCTATGCTATAAACAGTTCACTGGATCGCTTAATCTGCCTCCTGACCAACACAGTATCAACCACAGGACAGTGAAGTCATGTAATTTGTAAAATTGAATTTATCTGCATATTTCTTGAATTCTTGAATACCTATAATTAAAGTGGTTTAGTATCTAAATCCATTTATTTAGTCTCTGTAGTGTAGTTTTGGTTTTAAACTGTGATACATGGTTTCTTACAATAAAAGAATAGTGTCTGAGTTAGTCTTTTCCAGTTCTTTTTTAAAGCACTGTTCAACTTATTTGTTTGTAGTCTATGTGATTGCAGAGAGCAGCTTAAAAACCTTGGCCTTAGAATACCAAAACACAGTAAACATGCATTTTCTGCTTGTTTTAGCTTGTACATTTTGTTATGTCTTATGATACTCATTTATACTATTGTACTTCATTCAATTCCTCCTACTTGATATTAGACTGTAGGAAGTTTAAGGTAAAGAACTGTTATTTTTAGTGTGTTAGATGTTTCCATTACACTCTTTAGGATTGTAAAATATATCTGTAAGTTGTTTCATCTTATTTTTTTGCTTTGAAATAAGATTTTGAAAGTGCTAGAGCAACAAAGGTGTGTTATATATCTAGGAAACACTTTATAGCACAGTAATGTGTTCATGCCCATACCTTCAGTCTTGACTTGCTTGATGTTCTTGGATCATCTCCAAATTCTCCGCATGGGTCTTTTAATTTTGCATCGATTATCCACAGAGGGACAGTGACAAGACAGAAAAGACATCTACGTTTATGAGTGCCAGTTTTCTAAACTTCTGTTTTGAGAATGCTTATAACAGCATAATTTCAAACTGTTGGTATACAAGAATACAGAAGTGGGAAATGAAATTTCCCAAATCAGTATTAACAACTCATAGGGGACAAGATAAGATGGAATATGGAATTGAAGAATAGCAACCGAAGCAACACAAGCATTTTCTTATTATTAACTCAAACAACTGAGAGGGCTTATAATTTGGGAAAAAGTGAACAGTTTTAATACACATATTGATAATATGATTACCTTGAACAAGTGTTATATGTACTTAAATTTTAATCTGATCAAAACCTTTTTAGATTATTCTTTTTTTCGTCTTGATTCTGAGCTGAGGGGGACGAAATACCTACAAAAGTTGCAACAGCATACTTTAAAGTTCCTTGAAAGAAGATGTGGAGCATGTTGTTGATCAGCTGAACAGAAAATAGGGACTGCTCAAAGAGAAAATCTGTCTGCAACAGAAGGTTTGAAAGGGTAGACAGACTGTTTACAACAGAAAGTGGAGACCTTCGAAGGATGACAAATAGGTATATTTAATCTGGGAAGGTAAGAACAGAGAAGAAGTGGAATTTAATTTTGGAGGATTTTAAGTGCACAAAGAATGAGTGAGATACAGGACAAATGATTATTGGTTTTGGTAGCTGAAATATGAAAAATGACATGAAAAATGAACACTCAGGAATGAAAAAAAAAGCAACAAAACAAAAACATACAGGCAGAAAAAAAGCCCATCTGAAGTACAGTAGATGGGATTTTGATTATATTGGTTTCCAAGGCAAGAAGGGAGGACTGTGGTTTACACATCACTTCCCCGAGACCTCACTCCCAGAAAATGCAACACCTTGACATATGTTTTAAGCATGCCATTTATGAATACAAGGTCTTCTGTAAGGCAAGTCTAAATGAGCTATTGCTGGGTCCCTGATTTGTCTATGTTCATAGAAAATAGGGTGTTTTTTATTATAAGTGGATTCAAATTAACAGGATATTATTTATTTACAACATATTTATTAGAAATAGAGATACCTTGACCAGAATATTTTTGTCAGAATTAGTAGAAATTGCATGTGCATTTGGAAGAATAAGTTGTTAGTCCAAATTATTTTTCTTAGAAAAATACCTTTAAGGTTGTGGAGACTGTGTGCGGAGTGTGAGTGTGTGTATGTGTTTCTTCCTCAGAGGAACATATAATATCATAGTCTAATAATCAGTCATTTGGCCCTCATGCAGAACAGGCTGAACAGAGCAGAGAACTCAGTTTTTTTCAGACAACAATGAGAATTGACAGCCTCATTTTATATTTTGTCAAAATTTATCAAGATAAAAGCTTAAAACTTTTTAAAACCAGACAAAGCTGGTTCTTTTCTGTAGCCAGAAGGCTACTGTTCAGTTTGTTTTAAACCTTAGGGATTGTACAACTCTTTAAAAACCTGAAAGTCTAAACTCTGACTGCCTATTACATTCTCACTCTCCAGTTCCTTGTAGAGAAAAGTTTGTAGAGGGACTACTAACTTTAAAACTAACATAGACAAATTAAAAAGGACATACAGGGCAAGCAGGCAAGTAAACATCATTAATCTTTAACTAATATTTCTTGTGAGCCAAGGAGTATATTGAAATGAGACGTGTAAGTAATACTATTTCCAGAAGATGGCACTCTTATACAGTGTATTTTTGAGCATGTTTGGTTACTATTTATGACTGTATATGCACTTCGTTTTCTGTCTAAACTAATTATTTATCTGTACAAAAAAGGTAGGGTAAAATGTAAAATACAGTCATCTTCATGCAGCCTTTTCTACAGGAAGCAGTATTGATTTGCCAGCATGAAATATCACTAACTGAAACAATTAACTTTTTTTAACTAAAAATTATACTTGGACCTAAATATGGGT